>JAYESA010000014.1:118155351-118305351 GCA_036927795.1 Iris macrosiphon
GGGTAGGCAAAATTTATAAAAATACGTGGTCGCCGACACAAAGCTTTAAAGATCTACGATGTTGATCTTCCTAATGACAATGCCTATCTTGTGCAACCCAAAGTTACTCGCTGATCTGCTTAACAATCTCTACTGTCTGCGTGATCATTTCAGGGCCTAACATCTTTCGCTCATCAATGTCGTCCCAAGCCAACGGTAACTTACACTTTCTGTCGTACAGTGCTTCGAAAGGTGCCATCTGGATACTGACCTGATAACTGTTGTTGTACGAGAATTCTACTAAGTGAAGGTGATTCTCCCAATATCCACCAAGGTCTAAGGTACAGGCTCGTAGCATATCCTCCAAGGTCTGAATGGTTCTCTCTGATTGTCCGTCTCTCTGCGGTGGTAAGCTGTGCTGAATCTTAACTTGGTGCCTAAACTCTGGTACTAACTTTTCAAAAAATAAGAAGTGAACCGTGTGTCTTGATATGATATGATACTTACTGGGATACTGTGTTATCTCACTATCTATCGCATATACATTTCAGCCAATTATTCGGTAGACTGTCCTACTCGAAAAGAAAGAAAGTAAGCTACTATTGTGAGATGATCTACTATCACCCAAACTATATCTCGACCAGTTGGTGATCTAGGTAAACCAGTCACAAAGTCCATCATGATATATTTCCACTTCCACTCTGTCACGCCCCAGTCCCAAATTATCGAGGGACTAGACACGTGGCAATGGCCAGCAGCACACACCGATGGACAAACCCAATTTAATGGATCCATCAGGGCATACTTAAGCTATATTACAACTATCAGGGTTTTCTAATCTCATCCACAGAATAAACACAGCAATATCAACAATAAGTATAAACATTAACCAGTCACAAGTAAATAAAATCGGGGAACAACCCGATATTAAGTCTGTTACAAATGTTCTCTTAAACAGGAAATAAAGAGTCTATTTGCCAATATAAACTGAGCATGGAAGAAGCAGATGTTCAGGAGAAGTCCTCAGCGATCACCTCATCCTCAGGTACTGGTACTACTCCGAGAAGTGCTCCTGTTCCGTATACCTCTGGATAAACCTCGTCTGCTAATCCTGGGGACATAATCCTGATCCAGGTCTTCAGGGGACATAGCAAGGTACAGATAATACAAGCCAAAATAAATGCAGTGCAGCAAATAAAGAAATAACAGGGTAAACTATATAACCATCTATGTGAAATGCAAGTTGAGAGCATCACTAGAACTTAGGCTGATACCACTACAAGCTCTGTGTCGGGGAGCCGGTAGTAGTTATACTATGCTATGTAATTTACTATGTTGTGTCCTATATATATATAATCAGCCTGTAGCCTGTGTGTCTCTCTCCACCCAATGTAACCGCACGTCTCATGTCCATGTCACGTGAGATCATAGCTAATGCAACCAGTCGTATAATCTCTAAGAATATAATATCTATGTCCATCCTGTATCCTACACAGAATCACCATGAATATCTCAGGAAGATTCTCTCATATGCATGGTGTCAAGTTTCCTGAGGTATAATGTACTTGATAAAACAAGTACGAGAATGTAAAGGGTCACGAATGTCCATCTCTAAATGACATACACAACTCCGCGTACGGGGTTGGCACCCGACTATTAATCAGACGCTAAGTATGTCACACAGTCCTAGGTTTAAGCATGTACAATCAATGTAAATAAGCAAGAAAATAAATAATAATACTACATAATTTGGCAAGGTACACTTGCCTGGGGTTGGAATACCAGTAGCGGTCCCTGTATCCGTGAGTTCTGTAAATACTCCTCTAAAATCTGAAATGAACATTACTAACAGTCTCAGAAAATATGAAATAGCTAGAAATGCCTGTCCTTAAGTCCAGTTTGGACACAAGGGCAAAAATGATATTTCCTGGTCAAAGCGGGGTCCACATGTGGGCCGCTTTGCACCGAAAACTATATTAGGGTCAAAGGTCTCTAAATTCGTCCAACTTAGTGTCAACAAGTCAGGAACGATGATACGAACCCAACGGAACTTCCAGAATTGGATTCCGATGAACCGTTCTCAAAATTGCCAGTCAAGTGGAGCCTGTGTGGCCCACGATATGCGATTTTGTCAACGTTCTCAGAATCGAACCAAACTTGGGTCACAGGTCCAGCGTATCGCTATGAGTCCGATGGCGTAAGTTTCGTCTCGATCCGACATGTGTACACAAAGATACAACGTGTTCCAGAACGGGCGGATACGGGGCGGTGTCGGCAGATACGCGTTGATTCCGGTGTGCACGCACATCCAAATCAACTTCTGTGAAATTCCACACGTCCGTATCAACGACGTGCACGTTTCGGTAAAGACCGTGTGCGACCAAGTCTTTCCGTTTGGCGGGGCGCACTCAGTTCCAGAGTGAAACAGGGCATTAATTTTCCTGTTTTTGGATTGCGGTTCACAATTGCCACGGGACGCGATGCACCGTGCGGGTTACACGGGCATCGAGAGGGTCATGCAGCCTACGTGTAAGAACTGACGAAACAGAAATTGGGGTAGCGAGGAAAGAGATATGAGAACCTGAACAGGGCTCCAAAAGTCCGAATTACGCG
This sequence comes from Iris macrosiphon, assembly GCA_036927795.1. Classification (NCBI taxonomy): domain Eukaryota; kingdom Viridiplantae; phylum Streptophyta; class Magnoliopsida; order Asparagales; family Iridaceae; genus Iris; species Iris macrosiphon. Next base: position 118,157,944 of record JAYESA010000014.1, read on the forward strand.
TGTCCGGTTCGAGTCTACCGTGTCCAGGATACTGTGTCCAAGCCGTGTCCTGACTAGGGCTTAGGTTCTGATGTGTCCTGGCTTGTCGAACTCGGGGCAGCTTGCTGTGGTTCTGTCGGAGTCGGCCGGGCGCGGGTGGAGGCGGCGCCGGTGCTGTGGTGCCGACCGGAGTCGGTGAGGGCAGGAGATGGGGCCAGCAGCGGGTTCTGGAGGGTTGAGTGGTGTCGCCGGGTGGTGCTGGACTCGGCGTCGGGTTCTGGAGGACGGCGTGGTCGAGGGCGGCCGGATTTCGGTGCTGAAGGGCGGCGCCAAAGGCTGGCTGGAACGGAGGGGAGGTCCGGCGTCGGTGGCTGAGGAGAGGGGAAGGGGAAAAATAGGTGGCCGGACGCGGGGGTTAAATAGAGGGATAGGGGAGATGGAAAGGCCGGAGGTTCGACCGGAATAGGAAGAGAAGGCGCCGGCGGGTGGAGGAAGGTGAAGATGGGGGGTCGCCGGCGGCCACGGCGGCGGAAACGGCCGCCGGTAGGTGAAGAGTCGAGGGAGAAATGAATTTGGGGGTTAGGGTTAAGTTCGGGTCGGGTCGGGTTCTCAGCGGGTCGGGTCTGACCCGGATCCGACCCATTAAGGGGGTTGGGCCGGTTCGGGCAGACCGGCCGGTTCGGTCTATTTTGGGTTTGGTTTTGTTTAATTAAAATAAACCCGATTTATTTGGTTTAATTAAACAATTAGTTTTTAGGGCTTTAAAATTGATTCCGGGGTCCAATAAATTACCAAAAAATTATCCTATGTCTAATTTTTCATTTTACACTATAATATATTATTTTTATAATATTTTAATTTTATTTAATATTATTTAAAAATTATTTAATAATTAAAGTACCTTAGTTTAATTACAGAAAATTTCCAGAAAATTTCAGAAAATTGTGAAAAATCTAAATTTAAAAATTCTTAAAAATCAGGGAGTTTACAATCTACCCCCCTTAAGAGGATTGCGTCCTCGCAATCGAAGAATATCCGGTCAACAGAGATGACACGGTTGCAAAATTTATTTGAAGCAAATCAAGATTTAAGAAAAGTCAAAGTTGTGGGTTTAAACACATAGGGAAAATCATTTTCCTAAGCAATAAAAGTTATGCAATTTTCCAAATGTAGAAAATCTAGAAAATTACAGTTTAGAAAACCAGGTTATCCTTTAAAACATACCAGGTTAACAATTAATAAAATTCTAGGTTATTTAGCAAGTTCAAAATTACTTAGGTTATCACTAGGTTATATATAATTAACAAGTCAGGTTAAGTCTAAGGTCACGAACCAGCAGGCACGAAGTAAAGCAATACTAGAAATAGAAAACTATAAAAACTTACGCGCATTAGCTACTCCATGGTTCTGCTCGTCGTCCATGGTCATCACAAAGGCTTGTCCGTGTCCTTGTGGTGGATTCCTCTGCTGCTGTTGGGCCTATTGGAAGAGTGCTGCTTGTGGTGCCAAGGGTGGCCTCGGCTGATACCCTCCTGGTGCTGGTAGAGATTGTTGGTTTGTCCTTGGTGCTCCTCCTCAATGCTGAGGACAATCCTTGGCTAAGTGTTGATTGGTTTCGCAAATCAAGCATAATCCCAACTTGCGTCTGCAGTCCTTCTCAATATGGCCTACCTTGCCACAGTATTGACATGTAGGTAATATCTGCGGAGAGGCTCTGGGTGGCTGGTGTAGGTGAGATCTCTTTGCAGCTTCTTCTTGTGGTGCTTTGGCTAATGTGGAAGACCGTTTCAGACTGGTCTCTCTCCTGGTGACGCGTTCCATGCGTCGGGCTGCAGCGAGAACGTCCGAGTAAGAGGTAGGTGCGACGGATCCGATGAGTCTCTGCAGCTCGAAGTTTAGTCCGTCGAAGAACTTCTCAACCTTCTCTTCTTCTGTCGGGATCAAAGTAGGGGCGAAGCGACTTAGACGAATGAACTCGACATTGTACTCTTCCACCGTCATAGCATCCTGAGTGAGGCGATTGAACTTGTCTCGCAGTTCTGATCGAGCGATAGCCGGAATGTACATCTCCTGAAAGAGTCTAGAGAACTCTTCCCAAGTGACCCGGTCTGGTCCGAGCCTGGTCTCCTCGGATAGCCACTAGTGATGAGCATTGTCCGTCAATTGCATTCTGACGGCAGTCATCCAACGTTCCCGTGGAAGCTCAGCTGCTTCTAATTAATGCCGAATGTTGGTGAGCCATTCATGAACTTCTGTTGGTCCCTCCTTGCCAGAAAAGATACGGGGCTTCAGCTGGCGGAAATCGGTGATAGAGCCCGTCATTGGTCGTCGAGCTGGTAGGTTGACCTGCTCCAGTGCATTTACTATACTGTTCCTCAAGTACTCAGCCTAGCGACGCTGGGCCTCATTTTGGACTTATTGCTGGGCTTGCATCATTGCGTAGATCATTTGGAATATCTGTTGCCCGTCAATAGGCTGCCCTTGTGGGAATACAGGCATCGGTGGAACGAACTACGGAGGAGGTGGAATGTCATCACGCCGAAATCTAGAAGCTTGCTGATCTTCTTGGCTGCTTCGGTGAGTAGAGGGATCTCCACTCAATGGCATCACTTCATCTTCTCCGTAGGTGGCTACAACACCTATTGGTGTTCTTGCTGGAGTTCCGTCGTTTGCTTGTGAATCCATTACTCTGCATCAAAATAAACTATAAGAGGCGCACAGGAATCAAGGCAATATGCAAGTCAAAATTTAATTCGAATACGATATAGATATCAAAAATGATTCAAGCAAGTGGATGAGATACTAAAAACTTATCCTATCTTTATTGCAGACCCGTTCGATCCCTAAGTTGAAACCGAACAATTTAGTCGTTGACCTGCATGGGCCACCATAAAAACTATGACATGCCCCAGTCCCAAATTATCGAGGGACTAGACACGTGGCAATGGCCAGCAGCACACACCGATAGACAAACCCAATTTAATGGATCCATTGGGGCATACTTAAGCTGTATTACAACTATCAGGGTTTTCTAATCTCATCCACAGAATAAACACAGCAATATCAACAATAAGTATAAACATTAACCAGTCACAAGTAAATAAAATCGGGGAACAACCCGATATTAAGTCTGTTACAAATGTTCTCTTAAACAGGAAATAAAGAGTCTATTTGCCAATATAAACTGAGCATGGAAGAAGCAGATGTTCAGGAGAAGTCCCCAGCGATCACCTCATCCTCAGGTACTGGTACTGCTCCGAGAAGTGCTCATGTTCCGTATACCTCTGGATAAACCTCGTCTGCTAATCCTGGGACATAATCCGGATCCAGGTCTTCAGGGGACATAGCAAGGTACAGATAATACAAGCCAAAATAAATGCAGTGCAGCAAATAAAGAAATAATAGGGTAAACTATATAACCATCTATGTGAAATACAAGTTGAGAGCATCACTAGAACTTAGGCTGATACCACTACAAGCTCTGTGTCGGGAAGCCGGTAGTAGTTATACTATGCTATGTAATTTACTATATTGTGTCCTATATATATATAATCAGCCTGTAGCCTGTGTGTCTCTCCCCACCCAATGTAACCGCACGTCTCATGTCCATGTCACGTAAGATCATAGCTAATGCAACCAGTCGTATAATCTCTAAGAATATAGTGTCTATGTCCATCATGTATCCTATACAGAATCACCATGAATATCTCAGGAAGATTTTGTCATATGCATGGTGTCAAGTGTCCTGAGGTATAATGTACTTGATAAAACAAGTACGAGAATGTAAAGGGTCACGAATGTCCATCTCTAAATGACATACACAACTCCGCGTACGGGGTTGGCACCCGACTATTAATCGGATGCTAAGTATGTCACACGGTCCTAGGTTTAAGTATGTACAATCAATGTAAATAAGCAAGGAAATAAATAATAATACTACATAATTTGGCAAGGTACACTTGCCTGGGGTTGGAATACCAGTAGCGGTCCCTGTATCCGTGGGTTCTGTAAATACTCCTCCAAAAGCTGAAATAAACATTACTAACAGTCTTAGAAAATATAAAATAGCTAGAAACGTCTGTCCTTAAGTCCAGTTTGGACACAAGGACAAAAATAACATTTCCTGGTCAAAGCGGGGTCCACATGTGGGCTGCTTTGCACCTAAAGCCGGGTCAGGGTCAAAGGTCTCCAAATTCATCCAACTTAGTGTCAACAAGTCAAGAATGATGATACGAATCCAACGGAACTTCCAGAATTAGATTCCGATGAGCCATTCTCAAAATCGCCAGTCAAGTGGAGCATGTGGGGTCCACGATACGCAATTTTGTCAACGTTCTCAGAATTGAACCAAACTTGGGTCACAGGTCCAGCGTATCGCTATGAGTCTGATGGCGTAAGTTTCGTCTCGATCCGATGTGTGTACACAAAGTTACAATATGTTCCAGAACGGGCGGATACGGGGTAGTGTCGGCGGATACGCGTTGATTCCGGTGTGCACGCACATCCAAATTAACTTCTATGAAATCCTACACGTCCGTATCAACGACGCGCACGTTTTGGTAAAGACCGCGTGCGACCAAGTCTTTTCGTTTGGCGGGGCGCACTCAGTTCCAGAGTGAAACAAGGCATTAATTTTCCTGTTTTTGGATCGCAGTTCGCGATCGCCACAGGACGCGATGCACCCAGCAGGTTGCACGGGCATCGAGAGGGTCATGCAGCCTACGCGTAAGAACTGACGGAACAGAAATCGGGGCAGCGAGGAGAGAGATATGAGTATCTGAACAGGACTCCAAAAGTCCGAATTACGCGTGTCCAGTTCGAGTCTACCATGTCCTGGACACTGTGTCCAAGCCGTGTCCTAACTAGGGCTTAGGTTCTGATGTGTCCTGGCTTGCTGGACTCGGGGCGGCTTGCTGTGGTTCTGTCGGAGTCGGCCGGGCGCGGGTGGAGGCGACATCGGTGCTGTGGTGCCGGCCTGAGTCGGTGAGGGCAGGAGATGGGGCCGGCAGCGGGTTCTGGAGGGTTGAGCGGTGTCGCCGGGTGGTGCTGGACTCGGCGTCAGGTTCTGGAGGCCGGCGTGGTCGAGGGCGGCCGGATTCTGGTGTTGAAGGGCGGCGCCGAAGGCTGGCTGGAACGGAGGGGAGGTCCGGCGTCGGTGGCTGAGGAGAGGGGAAGGGGAAAAATAGGTGGCCGGACACGGGGGTTAAATAGAGGGTTATGGGAGGTGGAAAGGCCGGAGGTTCGACCGAAATAGGAAGAGAAGGCACCGGCGGGTGGAGGAAGGTGAAGATGGGGGGTCGCCGGCGGCCACGGCGGCGGAAACGGCCGCCGGCAGGTGAAGAGTCGGGGGAGAAATGAATTTGGGGGTTAGGGTTAAGTTCGGGTCGGGTCGGGTTCTCAGCGAGTCGGGTCTGACCCAGATCCGACCCGTTAAGGGGGTTGGGCCTGTTCGGGCAGACCGGCCGGTTCGGTCTATTTTGGGTTTGGTTTGGTTTAATTAAAATAAACCCGGTTTATTTAGTTTAATTAAACAATTAGTTTTTAGGGCTTTAAAATTGATTCCGGGTTCCAATAAATTCCCGGAAAATTACCCTATGTCTAATTTTTTATTTTACACTATAAAATATTATTTTTATAATATTTTAATATTATTTAATATCATTTAAAAATTATTTAATAATTAAAACACCTTAGTTTAATTACAGAAAATTCTCAGAAAATTCCAGAAAATTGTGAAAAATCTAAATTTAAAAATTCTTAAAAATCAGGGGGTTTACGCACTCTGGAATAGAAAGCGACTGCAATAATCCTGTCAGTCTTTGTTGTTTTGCCTTCACTTACTGATATATAAGACATCGCGATATGAAGCGTGCTATTTTTCTCTTTATTCTGTTCCACCAAAAGTGTTGCTTGATATCTTGGTACATCTTTGTGCCTCCCGGATGAATGAAATACTGGGAACTGTGTGCTTCAGTCGTAACTTCTTGCTGAATATTCCCACTTGGTACGCATAGACGATTCTCAAACCTTAGCGTTCCATCCGCATGTATTATCAACTCCTTCCGAAGGCCCGACTAATATTCTTCTCATAGATTTTGATTCTTCGGATCCTCCACCTAAGCTAGTTTGATTCTATCTACCAAAGTTGACTGAATCTGTAGCCTAGCCTGAACTCTTGTACTCTATGGAAGAACTATCTCAATATCCATCTCTCGTAAGTCTTCTAGAATGTGCTTCTGAGTAGTCAACATAAATTTTTCACCTCTTATGCTAAGTCCATCAGCTACTACATTAGACTTGCCTGGATGCTACTGAAGTTTCCACGTCATAATCTTTCAACAACTGTAGCCACCTTCTCTGCATCATATTCATGTCCTTCTGTGTGAACACATACTTCAAACTCTTATGATCTATGAATATTTCTATTCGATCACCATGTAAGTATTGCCTCCATAGCTTAAGTGCAAACACTACTACTGCTAGCTCCAAATCGTGAGTTGTATAGTTCTTCTCGTGATCTCTGAGCTGCCGAGAAGCATACGCTAGCAATCTTTCTTGTTGCATCAAAACACATCCAAGTCCTTTGCCATATGCATCACGGTACACTGTGAATCCTCCGGAGCCTGCCGGAAGAGTAAGGATTTGTGCAGAGATTAACTTCTTTTTCAACTCTTCAAAGGCTATCTGACACTCCGATGACTATATAAACTTAACTTTCTTGCACGTCAACCAAGTCAATGGTGCTGAGATCTTAGCAAAATCTGACACAAATTTTCTGTAGTATCCTGCCAAGCCCATGAAACTACGCACTTCCGCTATTGTCTTTGGAACTGGCCAGTTCTCTACTCTCTCTACCTTCCTGGGATCAACTGACACTCCTGCTCAAGAAATAATATGTCCAAGAAATGATATACGATCCAGCCAAAACTCACACTTACTAAGCTTTCCATATAACTGGTGCTCCCTCAATGTTCACAGAACTATCCTGAGATGTTCTTTATGCTCCTCCTCATTACGAAAATATACCAGGATGTCATCGATGAATACTACCACAAATCGGTCTAAGTAGGGCATGAAAATATGGTTCATCAAGTCCATGAATACCACTGAAGCATTAGTCAGTCGGAATGACATAACTAGAAATTCGTAATGCCCATATCGTGACCTAAATGCTGTCTTCGGTATATCTTGCTCCTGGACTCGCACCTGATGATACCCTGATCGTAAATCTATCTTGGAGAAGACTCTTGCTCCACTTAATTGGTCAAACAAATCATCAATCCTTGGTAATGGTTACTTATTCTTCACTGTCACTTTATTAAGCCACCGGTAATTCATACACAACCGTGTCGATCCATCATTCTTCTTTACTAATACTGCTGGTGCTCCCCATAGTGATGCACTGGTCCAAATAAAATTCTTTGCCTTTATTTCTTCCATGTTTTGATATAACTGATCAAGTTTTGATGGTGATATTAGATATACCTTCTGGGATACTGGTTTTGCTCGTGGCATCAACTCTATATAGAACTCTATTGCTCTAACTCAGGGTAATCCGAAAAGATTATTGGAAAAGACATCCATGGACTCTTCAACTATCTTGGGCAGCGGGTTTACTTTCTTTGCTACTGTTGCGACTCCTCCTTTATGCTGGTCTATTGCTATTCTTCTAAGGACAAACTCTTCTAGACGGAGAATTCTAAACAACACTCTACCCTCATGACAGTTTATCGTTGTATGACTGTCCCTCAATCAGTCCATGCCTAAGATAACGTCAAAGTTATCCATAGGAAACTCGATCAACTTTTCAGGGAATAAATGTCCACATATTACAACCGGACATGCTAGACACACCCTACTAACTTCTATGATACCATTGCTAGTGAGTATATTCAGCCTCGTTGGCAATGCCTCAAACTTTAATCCAATACGTGTCGTATATTGTGCAGATATAAATGAGTGCGAAGCTCCAAAATTAATTAAAGCTATGGCAGGAAAGGTTGTAACAAAAATTTTACCTGTCATTATGTCGCCCGACGCCATAGCTTCCGCCAAAGACAAGGTGAGTGCATGCCCTTGGCCTAGTTGAGCTCTATGATGTTGTCTTCCTTGCTGTCGTGGTTGCGGCCCCTGCTGATTCTGCTAATGCTGCCTATAAAGATGGGCTTACGTCGTTAACGAATGCTGAGCTAAAGGCAATACTGCTACTGCTGGCCTTTGCATTAATGGGCACATGGCTACCTTGTGACCAGGGCTCCAATATTTGAAACATAGTCTATTAGCTACCCGACAAATATCCCGGGTATGACCTCCCTTGCCACAGTAGGTACAACCTGTCGGCGCTCTCCGTAGTTGTTGTTGCTGCTCCTGCCTATAAAGCTGTTGCCGAGTTAGTACTGTCACTATTGAAACTGACTCCTCTGCGATGCTAAATCATGGATACGAATGCCAGGTGATAATGCTGACGTTCGGGGTACTAGTCCTCCCTAATTGTTCTGTCTATGAGGCATCTTTCGATCCACTCTTCTTGATCCCATCATTTGAGAAGTAAGCTCAACCCTCTTGGATGCTATCAATACTGCCTATAAGTTCTGGTAGTCGTTCACCTCTACCATGTGCAAGATCTCCAAGTAAAGTCCCTGCTAGAACCTCATTGCTCTCTCCAATCTGTTGCCACCTTGGTTGGAGCAAATATGCTAAGTTGACAAAATTCTATCGCATAGCCGTCTACTGTCCTTCTAGCTTGCTTGAGGTTAATGAACCTTTGTTACAACTCACACTGAGTCACAATCTTAAAGTATTTTGTCCTGAACTGGGTCCTGAAATCCTTCCATAAAATATGACTCCTCAATCCTACCTCCATCGTAGCCCACCAATCTCTTGCCAGACCTTGGAGTTGTAGGCGGACTAGGTCAACTTGTTCCTCGGCCGAAACTTTAGCTGCTGTCAGAATGGTCTTAATATGCTAGAGCCAATCGTCTGCCGTAATTGCCTCCTTCATGCTATCAAAATATCTGGGATTCAGTCTGCAAAATCTAACAGATGCCCCAAAATCTGATATCTCGTCTCATTCTAGGGTTGTCTACAATCCTTGGTTCAACAGGATATTCTGTTCTTGCTACTGGAGCTGTTGTTGTTGTTGTTGCTGTTGCACCACCATCTGGTGTTGTTGGACAACCAACAATCCACAGATAATCTCTAGCAAGGCCGGGGTATCCAGTACTGCCGGTACTGCGGGAGGTACGGGAACACCTGGTGCCTGCTGCTCTGTCCTATTCATCGTAGGCTCAACTCGGATCCATGGCTGGGGTTCCACATGACTTTAGCTAGAAAATATTTCACCTATGCCGAAGCGATCCTAGTGTCCAGCGACCGTTCATAGAACTCTACCCTTGTGCACAAGTTGTCCTTGACCATGCATCATCTAAAGACCAAGTTACCAAACGAAGTATTTTAAGGCAATATAAGGAAATGAACTTCATGCATATTCCATAGTATAGGCTACATGCTCAAGTGATCACATTAAAAATTGTACTACTCATTGCACAGTTATAGATAAATAAGTTCTAGCTACAACTGAAACATAAAAAAACATATGCATAGTGGACAATCACGCAACAAGGTGATCGTTCGGTGAATATGTGTATGTGACAAGCATTAAGTGTTTCAAGTCTACTTCTTTTATCTTCACTCAAATTTTTTTATTATGGTGTCGGTGATCGGAACGCACAAACGAGTCAGATTATTAAGAGTGTAGACTTGGAAGGAAGATCCAGCTAATCGAAAGTAAGGCCACTCACAAGTTGGTGAATCGAAAAAAAGAAAGGGAAAATCTTTAGGACTCCGCTCACGCGTCGCCTACACGATCACCTGCACGTATCAACAGATGATCAATATCTCCTTGCCTCGGTCTCCCAGAGTTCGATACGAAATGCGAATTTCAAAGAACGAAGACAACGAAATCCATCGAAACCGTTCAAGAAATCGCAAGTCATAAAACCAACGAGAAAGCAATCAAGCGGCATAAAAAATGAGCAAAAAACTCAGCGCAACGGAAAGGTCCATCGCGACTCTGCCGCCGAGTCTTTCCTTGAGGCACGATCCGCTGAATGTGGGACTCGATTCCGAAAAAACTAATCCCTAACGAGGAAATGATCTTTATTCAATCTATTTCGATCGAACGATACCAAGTATTTCTTAGCCGCGTTTTCCGAAAAGGGGAACGGGACACTACATCGATGCCCGTGTAGATGTGTCTGTCCGTGAATCATTTAACAGGCTGCAAATATTATTTCTCTTATTTTGTATTTATTTTCTTCTCTAATTCGTCTAATTATTATTATTACTTTTTCTTAGATCTCAATGCAGGTTCCAAAAGTCAACATAACTAAGTTTATGACCAGGGTGTGGCTCTGAACTGTTCACCATGCCGGTGTAGGTAGCTTGGGTTGTTTGCCCAAATAAAGTTGAGATTAAAATTCTGACTTTGATATAAAGGCGTTAGTTAACTCGCTTATTATACTGTGAATTGATCCTGATTAAACTTCATTGTATTTGATAGAACTAGAAATGTATCCTTGAGTTATTCTTCTAAACATAATTCTCTCTCTAAAAAATTTGACATTTTCTAAATTATTAGCATTACCTTTGGTTCTATATAATCTCTTTACCTCTTCTTATTTTTTTGCTGGATGCATGATAAAATGGCACACACGTGTTCAACTTCATGATCACTATGAATTGATTATCTTGACGTTATTATTTGATTTTTAAGAGGATGGTCTTGGCATTCATTTATTTTTCAGTAATCATATTATTTTTCGTTCTTTTTTCGCAAAAAATCAATAGCAAATTAAACACAAATATGTTGCACAGACAAGGCATGTGTCGAACCCTAGTTGAGGGTTACATGATAACCATTGTATTAAGAAGGTTGCCTTGAATGAAAAAAAAAAAAAAGTACTGTACTTGGTTGTCTTATGTGTCACTTAATAACTGCTGCTTATATGCATTAAAAAAAAAAAAAAAAAAACTGCTGCTTATATTAGTTTATGATTATGTCTTTTGCCAACATATTTCACTATTATTATGTGCTAATTGAAAAATAATGGTCTTTATGATTTTACTTATAAAAAAATAAATATTATTAAGAGAAAATTTTTGTTGTATATATATATATATATATATATATATATATATATATATATATATATATATATATATAATATGAGGTTTCAAAATGGTTTAAAAGTGAACCGTCTAAACCGTATGTATATCATCATCAATTAATTATTTAAAAAAAAATATTACGTAAAAATTTATTAAAAAAGTTAAATTTGTTATAAATAACACTACAAGAATTCGAACTTAGCCAACCAAAAAGAATACCTCACATCTTAACCACATGAATTAGAAGAAATATTTGTTTATAATTAGATAATATTATGTACCTAACCGTTTCAACACTCTTTATAAAAAGTAAAAATATATACATAACTAATTATAATTAAAATATAATTAAATATATAACAAATTCTAATTAAACATAAAAAAATATATAATAAATTTTAATTTAAATATACTTAAATATTTAAATACTTTTATATTAATTTTAGAAAAAAAAATTTAGTTAACATGCATTGAACGTAATTTTTTTAGTATATATAAATAATTAAAGACACCGATAGCGGTAGGGATACATATACCAACGTCTCATTGGCTCAAAAGACTTCTCTCTATTTTTAAAATGAAGCATGGCTTTTGTTATACATTCTTGTATACATGCATGAATGGCATGACTTATCGAAAAACATGGTAGGGATATTGCCACTTCTAAGACATTCATGACATACATGTAACTAATCTCATGTGGAACACTTGGTTCGTATGATATTCAAAATTCCTTGAGGAGCCCATGAGATAATTTTTGGAATTCAAATAATTTACAATCGTTGAATTATATTTATCTTATTTTTTAATTTTTTTTAAATAATCTAAATATAAAATAAAAATTAGGCATGCGCATCAATGTTTCTTAAATAAAGACTAGACCTGCACATCCAAATTCCTAAATTATATAAGTAAAAAAAATATGATCATTATTGTAGAAAATAAAATTCATGTCAGATCTTTATTGTAGAAAATAAATTCATCTAACAATTGATGGATCTTTAGAAGCAAAATATCAATTGAACCGCTTAGAAATGATTGACAGCATACCGGTCAGAACAACATCTTTGATAAATCCTAGAAAATTTGTACGATTATAAATATGAGTCTTAGAGTTGTTAGGTAATAGGGATTGAAGAATTGGTTGTATTGTACAGATCATAGAGTCTAGGAATTGAGGAAGAAATATGATAACTTAAATTACAAAACTGACCATAATATATATATATATATATATTGAAGAAGGTAAATTTTATTCAGGTCCATTCGAGAGGCTACAATTCAGTCCGAAGGCTTACAACCAATCCAGCCCGAATGCCTCACGCAGCTGTAGCCATACCGCACCGCGCCGCACCAGATCCACCAGTACCGCACATACACCTGCATCGCATTCGCGCACCGATCGGACCGCACCGCTCTGCACGCCTGCGAAGGTAATTTTATTCAGGTCCATTCGAGAGGCTACAACTCAGTCCGAAGGCTTACAACCAATCCAGTCCGAAGGCCTCACGCAGTCGTAGTCGCACCGCAACGCGTCGCACCAGATCCACCAGCACCGCACATGCATCACATTTGCGCACTGATCGGGCCGCACGATTTGGAGGAATTAAATGGCGCCGGGGGATCTCAAGATCTCAAGACCTCCCCGTCCAGCCGTAAATGATGTCTAGCCTAACGGTTAAGATCGATACACCTGGACGGAAAGGTCTTGAGATCGATAACCCCGATATATATATATATATATATATATATATATATATATATATATATATATATATATATATATATTTGTGGTCTCCAAAAATTGGAGGTTGTGCGATCGCACTTTTTGTACGGCCCTAGGATCGGCCCTGATCCCTACCATTATCAAGTGAAATACTAGGAAGAATAAATTCCTTGCTTTAATCAAGGGCGGAATAAAAAAATTGACTTCGGATGGACTTGAGTGGACTAAGATGGACTAGATATAAACTGATTTATATGAAAAAATAAAATAAAAACCAAAACATATTAAAAAAGAAAAAAAAAATTTGGTGGACTGCCTATCCTCTAAGATAGTTCTGCCCTCTGCATGTAACCAACATATGTTAGTGTTGCGCCTAAATGGAGGAATAATTCTTTTCCATCCAAATCAAGTAAAGTACGGACCAGTTGTATACTTGAACGGAAAATTTCGCTCAGAGCAAAATAATTTTATATATTTACAATAAAAGAATTAAATTTTTCAAATTTACAATCAGAGCATCAAAACGTCCTTTCTAAGGGCGTTTTATGCTTTTCGTTAACAGAATGTTAACGGAGGAGAGGGAAAAAAAATTATAATAGGAAAACGCCCTTTGGAAGGACGTTTTTCCTAGGAAAAACGTCATTCCTAGGGACGTTTTCCCTCAGGGAATCCCACTTTCCCATCCTTCAATCCAACGGCTCACAGCAAGAAATCAGTGTCCCACTTTCCCAACGGCTCACCGAGACAGAGCTAGCACAGCTCTGCTCCCATGGCCTCTCCAGCCGAAAGCAAGGTCGATGAGAACGGGGTGACGTCACATCGCCACCACAACGAGGAAGATGATGACGTCGCGCCGACGAGGCAGTTCTCCATCTACTCCCTCACCCTCGACGAGATACAGAACGCCGTTTGCGAGTCCGGCAAGAACTTCAGCTCCATCTACTCCGTGATCCCGTAACGGCCCGCCCGCCGCTCGCGCGGCAGGGGTCGGTCTCGGTCCCCACGCCGCTCTGCGGGAGGACCGTTGATGAAGTCTGGGCGGAGATGCGTAGGGAGGAGGAGGGTCAGGATGACGTCAACGATCGACAGCCGACGATGGGGGGGATGACGCTGGAGGATTTTCTTGTCAAGGTTGGTGTGGTCAGAGAATGCTTCGGTCCAAACGCCGTGCCGGTGGCGGAGGAACCGCAGCGTCTTGAGGCCTTGGCCGCAGCGGCGGCAGCTGCTGCGGTGGTTCCGGTGAGCGGGAAGGGGTACCAGCTGAGGTTGGGCTCGCCCGCGTCATCCGACAGAGGGATGGGGAGCGAGCACGTTGACAAGGGGAGGAAGAGGAACGCGGCCGGCCGGGTGGCCACGTGGCGATAACAGAGGGAAAACGTCCATAGGACTCCCTTCCAAAGGGCGTTTTCCTGTTATAATATATATATATATATATTTTTCATTCTCCGTTAACATTTTCAGTTAACTCTTTTAACAAAAAGCATAAAACGCCCTTCCTATGGGCGTTTTGATGCTCTGATTGTAAATTTGAAAAATTTAATGCTTTTATTGTAAATATATAAAATTATTTTGCTCTGAGCGAAATTTTCCGATACTTGAATAAACTATTCACATAAGATTTGGCACAAAATTGAAGGGTGGATGTTCAGTTTATTCGATTTCAACTAAATCGAAATAATCAAAATCGAATAAATCGAAATTCTAAATGTTCAAAATCGTAATCGAATCAAAATTAGCCAAAATCGAAACCGAACCAAATAATCTATTCGGTTTGTTCGTTTTGACTTATTGTCTAATGGATCAAGTCCAAAGTTAAAATTATAATTAAATTATATTAAAATATATATATAATTTTTATACACATATTTGTTGTATTTATAATTTTTGTTTAAAGTTGGACAAATTATTAAATTATCAAAGTTGGACTTTAAAACATATACATGAAACTGTTGTTTTTAAAATATACGTATTTTTAATCACAAAATATGCATAGAATTAGAATATTTACATAATTGTATAAAATAAAAAATTTAATTTTTGATTTTTGATCGAAATTTAAAATCGAAACCGAATAAAAAATTATAGTATTTTTAAAATCGAAATCGAATCAAATTTTTTTTTTTTAAATCAAATCATATTATTCGGTTGGTTGGTTCAATTTTGATCTAAAACCGAATAACGCTCACTCCTACTAAATTCCACATGGGCTAGCCTTTAATAGACTTCCCACCTCTCTTCATATTAGGCTTAAACATTATATTATAGGACCAAACTAGTTTCCTAGATGATTGTATGTTGTTCTAAATGATATTTTTTTAGCTTGCATTATTAGGCCTTACGAGTTAGGTTTGTAGGTGGTCAAGTTGTACACGCATAACTGAAGATAGAAAAACAAATATACTTCAAAGAACTACAAACAGCAAATAAGCAATCCTTCCAATGCAATGAATGTTAGCATTTTAATTGAACTATGCCGACATTTTGGTGCTTGGTAAGAAGCAAGTACACGGAAAAGGCTCAACCAAAGCTCGAGAATGGATTTGGACGTGAACCGTAATGTGAAGTTGTCTTCTTGATCATGTGATCCGTTGCTAGAAATGGATGGCCAGAAACATGCATGCTCACATGTGAAACTTTCCTTTGTTGTTGTGTGGTGTGGGGGCTGAGTAACTGTTTCAACGATGGACTATGGATAAATGTTACCACACATGTTTCTTCTTCACCACTCTGTTATAATTTTGATTCTTTTGAGACGTTTACACGTCCCGTACACCTGTTTAATCCGTGTATTTTGGAAGTATATGTTCCCACATCTTTTGACATTATAATTGTATATATTAAGACTGCAACTAATGATGTAATCATATATGACTTGATAGTGTGATAACGTTTTATTATGTATAGCTAGTTTTCTGATCATTTCGTATTACTCCCCGTTTCCGATATGCGTATTTGGAACATATTAGTTTTTCTGCTTATATTAATTGTTGCTTGCATGTTAATTATGTTGCATGTCATGGAGACTAGACTCATTCTTTGGTTCAATTAGACCCATGGTTTAATTGTTGGGTTGGTTTGGTCATGAGTTGAACCCATAGTCTAAACCTCAAATTCTAGCTATATAAGCTAACTTATTTCTCTCTCTTCCCTCATTCTTCATTTTTTCCCTCTGTCTTTCATTTCTAGGCAAGTATACCTTGCACTACATGGAGAAACATCTTGATTTTCGATTCCTTCTCTTTTCTTGTATTTTATTAGTCTATTATGTGCTCATGATGATTCTAAACACTTTTAGTACTTGGAGTTTTCGGTTTTGATGGGTGGATTTGTGTGGATCTACTTTTCTAACTTAGGGTTTTATGGGTTCCTTGAGTTTTTGGTGGTTTTGATCTACTAAAAAAATAGTATTTTCAAAAAATAGTTTTTTAGATGGATGGAGCACTTTATTTCGAGCGTTTTGGCTTTTGGTTCATTCAATTCGGAGTTAAAATAAAGTTTTATCAAGAAAAAAAAAATCGATTTTGGAGCTTTCGCCATGGTTGAACCTGCTGTTTGGGACAATGAAGATTTCATGCGGCCAGCAACGTATACGACAGAGAGTGTGTAAAATCCCTAAATTCTGAAAAAGTGTTTTATTATTTATTTATAATAGTTATGAGCTAAATAGAGAGAATATATTTTTTTAGATCTTATTTTGAGAAGTTTCAGCACTTAGAGGATTTATGGAGCCATTATAAAATTTTTCTAATTGATTCCATGTAGGCGACCCTTTGGATAGTAGCTAGCTTAACCGTATATACCAATATAATGTTTAGAATTTTCTATATATATATATAAATAATTAGAATAAAATTCCTATTGGATCTCAACAGAAACCCAAACTCCTAAACCCACTAACCGCTTGTCCCTTCTCCACGCGTAAAGTTAGAAATAAACAGCAGCAGTAGCAAAACCAACTTTCCTTCCCTCCGCGCGTAAACCAATTCCACCGCTTAATTCCTTTCACCGCGCGTGAACCAATTCCATCGCTTAATTCCTTTCACCGCGCGTAAAACAACCCCCTCTTATGACTCATCCCCCACCGCCTCTTTACCTGTTGTTACTAAAAACTCCTCAACCGAAACCTAAACCAATGGAAGAACAACCGAAACTAGAGCCAATGAAAGCAGCAACAACAGTAATTCTTAATCCCTAAGTTTCCCCACCGCCTCCTTATCCCTATATATATTACAACTCTCCCAAAACTCTAATCCCACTTCTTTCACCAAAACTTAAACACAATATCAGGACGTGCACTATACGAAGTCTTGCTCAGGCAAGTATACCTTGCCAAATAATTACTGTTTAATAAATTGATTGCATGTTATCCTGTTGCAATATACCTATAACTGTGCACGCCCGAGATTGACTCGGGTGTAGTCGACAAATACGTCGATACGTAGTATAACTGACTTAGACATTAGCAGACTCACCTACAAATGCCAGGGTATTCTGATATCCTCCTAGACCCTGACACTTGTACACGCATCACGATTGCAACTCATGTTGGAATGCGGGTTCACGTACTTGATTAGCTACCGGTGCGTGGAACACACATCATGTTGGAATGCGGGTTAGTATTTTAGGACAGCGTAGCACGTCTCTTTGGGTCCAAAATTAGATTTTTCTTCGGAGATGTGTCAGCTGGCTAATGCCACGTGGCCTGATCCCACATTATTTTGGGACTGGGACGTGACATGGTTTTAATGGTGGCCCATGCAGGTCAAGCTTATATTATTTTGGTTACATAACTGTACCAAACAAGCCTGCATATAGGAATAAAAGTATAAGGATCTCATTCACACTTGACTAAAACCTCTTTCTTCCTTTCAACTATCCTAGGTTGGATAAAACAAGGTTTTACGCCAAAAAAAAACCTTTACCCATGTTGACGTAAAAGGCCAATTGACTGTCTTTGTTGGCGTAAAAGCCAAAACAATAAGCCACGAAGGCAACTGCCCATCATAAACTTGATGAATCCTGATTAATAGACAAATAGCATAGAGTAACCTGATTAGGCGTAAGCTACAAAGATAGTGATGTGAGCGTATTAGTCATAGTTTTAGCTTTTCCAGTCATGACAAAGGATAAAATCTCGTGCATTAAATGCAGACATATGCCTCGAGCCCTGTGCAAAAGAAACAGCTTTTAACGTAGCGGCTGAATTTTGTCTTATCTTGAGCGTAAAAACTCATTTCTGTCTTGAGCATAAAAACTCATTTTGGACTTAAGCGTAAAAGCTCATTTCTATCAATATAGAATAGGCAGCATATTCAGGAGACTCAAAATTTTCTTCCTTTGAGTGGTGTATCAAATATGTCACTAAACGATAACCTAGGTCTCTGTGCAGAAATATCACCACAGCCACCCTCTCGATCATCGTGCAGTACTTTTGTCAGATGTTAGGTTCACTGATTGTCTAACAAATTCATCCGAGGAAATACAAAGAGTTTCTCGTACAACTTTACGCTGAAAATGTATACTAGACTTTTACGCGCAGATTTTTGGCAGACCTTTTTACGCGAGTTTTACGCAGACTTTACGCTGAAATAAAAACAACGTATGTTAGATTTTACGCAGGCAAACCTTACGCACACAAATTTTTACGTACAAACTTTTAGGCAGACTTTACGCAGGAAGTATAGCAGACTTTTACGCAGATAGCTCTAAAGCCATGATTTACGCCAAATTATTTTATCTCTGCTTTACGCAGACAGTCTCGAATCCCTACTTTATGCGGACTACCTAGAATCTCGATTTTACGCGGACAAATTCCCTAGCATAATTCATGCTTCTACATTCTAATTGCATCCTGTTTGTTTCTTTCCCCAGAAACATGGACGTACCTAGTGGACACACAGATGATAGGGTTGATCATGCAACAGACACCTCACATGGTGTCAATAGGACCCCGACTACCCCGAGAGACCAGTCCCCGAGACGGACACTGGTTTATCCATCAACCCCATACCTTCACAATGGTCCTACTCAAGAAGCTGCACTAGCTCAGCAAGAAGGACAGACCTCCCAGGCACCAACACAACAGGCAGATACACCTTTGCCTCCACCTCCACCCTTTTCAGCCCTGATGCCACAACTAGAGGGACAGCCACAAATGTTTCAATTCTTCCAAGCCATGATGCAGGCGCAATGGCATCAGACTAAGATCTTGAGGCAGAGCTTGATGACAGCCCTGGAGAGAATATCTACCCCAGCACCTGTCCAACCAGCTGGTACTGTCCGAGGTTTTTGCCAGATGGGCCCAGGAACCTTTTCGGGCAGCAAAACTCCGGAGGAGATCTCAGATTGGGTCTCCAACACGGAGATGCTGCTGGAGGGTTCACAGCTACACCAAGACCTTTGGATGACGGCGGTGAGGGCCCAACTCAAAGGAAACGCCCATCATTGGTGGGACTCCATAGAACGCGGCGTCGGCAAGACCCAGACATGGGAACAATTCTTAGTGTACTCCAATACGAAGTATTTCCCGGCTACGGTCAGGAATGCTCTATACTCCCAGTTCCTACACCTGGAATAAGGAACTATGACTAGATGCCTACGATGCAGAGTTTAGTCGACTTAGCCGATTTGGTGCCATCCTGATACCTAACGAGCTGTAGAAAGCCAGAAGGTTTCATCACGGCCTTACCTTCGAGCTACAGAGGTATACCACCACACAGTCAAGGATCTCCTATGAGGAGATTCTTTCAGAGGCAAGAATCCAGGAGATCATTGGCAGAGAAGCGAGGTGCTCTAGCATGACCATACCAGCCAAAGCCTAGCCCAGAGCAGGAGGGTCAATCCATCGTCCAGGAATGCAGGCACAAAGGATAGTGCCATATCAGCACAAGGAGCTTCCGACTTGTCATCATTGTGGCAAGAAGGGATATTTCATCAGAGACTGTCGGAAGAGGCTTGGACTGTGCATGATATGTGGAGCAAGTCAACACCTGGCCAGAGACTGCCCACAACGCAGAGAGGCAGCACCCCAGACCGGACAAAGGCCAACAGCACCAGTCTAGAGGATACTACCCCCGACTGGAGGTCAGCATCCATCAACACCCGGACGATTTCAGAAGGGACCACCCTTGGCCCCATAAGAGGTTCAGTTTGACCGAGCCAGACAGCAGGCAGGAGGACAGAGGCATGGACAGGCCTTTACCTTATCAGCAGTTGCGGAGGAACCAGAAGGAAAAACTATCACATGTGCCGTTTTAGTTGCGTTAATACCTGCAATTGCATTACTTGATTCTGGCGCTACGCTATCTTTTATATCTAGTAGTTTCGTAGCCATGCATAGAGTAGCTACTTTCTCCTTGCCTAAGAGTTGGAAGATCCTTACCGGAGGAGGCATCGTACCGGTTACAGCACTATTAGAACGTGCTCCGTAGTCGTATGTAGTAGGGAAATGAGAGCACGATTTTTAGTACTCCCGATGCCAAACTTTGACGTTGTTTTAGGCATGGACTGGTTGAGCCAGTACAATGCCATACTAGATTGTCGGAGGGGTAGCATCACTTTTAGACTACTAGATCACCCGGAGTTCGAATACATGCGGGGTACCATCGAGCAAGGAGTAGGCCAGACACCTAGAGCTTACATGGCTATGGAGACAGCTCCACCAGCTATTGTTGCAGAATTTGAGAATGTATTCCAGAGGAGTTGCCAGGCCTACCGCCTGATAGAGAGGTAGAGTTCATTATTGAGTTAGTGTCCGGAGCAGCGCCGGTATCTTCAAATGTGTATCGGTTGGCAAAGAAGGAGCTAGACGAGCTGAAGCTACAATTAGAGGAGTTGCAGATCAAGGGATTTGTTCATCCTAGTACATCACCCTGGGGAGCACCAGTGTTGTTTGTACCAAAGAAGGACGGGACATTTCATATGTGCATTGATTACAGAGCCCATAATACTTTGCCAATCAAAAATAAGTACCCTCTGCCGCGGATTGATGATCTGTTCGACCAACTGACAGGAGCGGTGGTGTTCTCAAAGATAGATTTAAGATCAGGTTATCATCAGGTAAAAGTGCGAAGAGAAGACATTCCAAAGACAGCATTCAGGACTCGTTATGGTCACTACGAGTTCTTGGTAATGCCTTTTGGACTGACAAATGCACCTGCCGTATTTATGAACCTAATGAACAGAGTATTCCATCAGTATCTGGACCGGTTCGTGGTAGTCTTCATCGACGACATCTTGGTGTATTCAAAGAGCCACGAGGAGCACGGAGAGCACTTGAGGTTAGTGTTAGAGACGCTAAGGCGTGAGAGGCTTTATGCAAAGCTGAGTAAATATGAGTTTTTCCGAGATCGTGTCGCTTTCCTTGGACACGTTATCTCAGGAGATGGTATTTCGGTAGATCCAGCGAAGATTTCGTCAGTAGAAACGTGGCCGACCCCTACCAACGTCTCAGAGGTGAGGAGTTTCCAAGGACTTGCCGGATATTACCGGAGGTTCGTAGAGAACTTTGCAAGGATCGCGGAGCCGATGACTCGCTTGACCCGCAAGGAGCAGGAGTTCATCTGGTCAGAAGAGTGTCAGATAGTGTTCGACGAGCTAAAAAAGCGTCTGACTACGGCACCTATCTTAACCATACCTTTAGGATCCGGAGGATTCTTAATCTACAACGATGTATTCGGAAAAGATTTAGGTTGCATCTTAATGCAACATGGAAAGCTTGTGGCCTACGCCTCTTGACAACTGAGGACCCATGAGAAGAACTACCCCACTCATGACCTGGAGCTTGCCGCAATCATCTTTGCCTTGAAGCTTTGGAGACACTATCTATACGGAGAACGAGTGGAGATATTCACTGATCACAAAAGCCTAAAGTACGTCTATACCCATAAGGACTTGAACTTGAGACAAAGACGTTGGCTCGAGGTGATGACAGACTTTGAGATTGAGCTGCAGTACCATCCGGGAAAGGCCAACGTAGTAGCCGACGCTTTAAGCAGGAGGCCCATAGCATTCTTTTTGACTACCCAGCAACATCTATTGAGAGACCTAGAACAGCTGGGTATAGAAGTCATTATGCCAGGAACTGACGGCCAGTTGTCAAGTTACCAGTTGCAATCAACATTGGTCGAAAGGATCAAGGCTGCCCTGCCAACAGATGCCAGATTCCAGAGGCTTCAACAAAGGACCGAGGCCGAAATACAGACAGGATTGCAGATACACGAGGACGGGACTTTAAGATGTGGAGATCGCCTCTATGTCCCGAATGGAGAACTTCGTCAAGAGCTGATGACAGAGGCGCACAGCTCAACATACTATATTCATTCAGGAGGCACAAAGATGTACAAAGACCTGAAACAGTACTATTGGTGGCATAAAATGAAGAGGGAGATAGCCTGCTTTGTGGCAAAATGCCTGGTGTGTCAGCAAGTCAAGGCTGAGCATCAAAGGTCCGCAGGCTTACTCCAACCACTCCCAATACCTAAGTGGAAATGGAAGCACATCACTATGGACTTTGTTACAGGCTTTCCAAGAAGTCCTAATGGTCATAATGCGGTATGGGTGATCATAGATCGACTCACAAAGGCTGCCCACTTTTTACCCTTTAGAGTTGGGCAATCCACAGAGGACTTAGCAGACATGTACATAAGAGATATTGTGCGACTGCACGGAGTGCCAGTTAGTATCGTGTCTGACAGGGATACGAGGTTCACATCTTACTTTTGGCGAAGTATACAAGAGAGTCTTGGTACCTGCCTAAAGTTTAACACATCGTATCACCCGCAGACAGATGGCCAGTCCGAGCGTACTATTCGGATACTGGAAGATATATTGAGAGCGTGCATGCTTGATTTTAGTGGATCGTGGGAGGAACATTTATATTTGGTCGAGTTTTCCTATAACATTGCTATCAAGCAAGCATTCAAATGGCTCCCTACGAAGCACTGTATGGGAGGAAGTGTCGTTCCCCAGTATGTTGGAGCGATGTGGGCGAAAGGCAGATTCTAGGACCAGAATTGGTTGTTTGTACAGTGGAGAAGGTAAAGAAGATCCAAGGACACTTGCGAGTAGCGCAAGACCGGCAAAAACAATGGGCAGACCTTCATCGTCGTCCCTTAGAGTTTAAAGAGGGCGATCATGTCTTCTTAAGGATATCACCCACCAGAGGCACCATTCGATTCGGAGGGCGCGGTAAGTTGAGTCCAAGATATATTGGACCATTTAACATGCTAGAGAGAGTGGAAGAAGTGGTGTATCGACTTGTGCTACCACCTTCACTTGAGGGAGTACATGACGTATTCTATGTGTTACAACTCAGGAGATATATGGCACACAGCAGTCATGTTCTCGACCACTCGAAGATCACCGTTGGACCAAGTTTGTCATATCAAGAGCAACCCGTGGGAATCCTTGATCGACAAGAAAAAGTATTGAGGAACCAATCTATTCCTTTGGTCCGCGTGGCATAGAAGCGTGGCGCGCAAGGAGAATCTACTTGGGAGCGCGAAGACGACATGCACACAGTTTCCGAACCTATTAACAGACCAAGGTATGAAATTACCATGTTAATTTATATCTTATACCATACTTGACTTCCTACCGTGACTTTAGTTTTAATTTCGGGGACAAAATTTTTATAAGTTGGGTAGAATATAAAACCCCTAAATTCTAAAAAACTGTTTTATTATTTATTTATAATAGTTATGAGCTAAATAGAGAGAATATATTTTTTAGATCTTATTTTAAGAATTTTCAGCATTTAGAGGATTTATGGAGCCATTATAAATTTTTTCTAATTTATTCCATGTAGGCGACCCTTTGGACAGTAGCTAGCTTAACCGTATACACCAATATAATGTTTAGAATTTTCTATATATCTATATAAATAATTAGAATAGAATTCCTATTGGATCTCAACAGAAACCCAAACTCCTAAACCCACTAACCGCTTGTCCCTTCTCCGCGCATAAAGTTAGAAATAAACAGCAGCAATAGCAAAACCAACTTTCCTTCCCTCCGCGCGTAAACCAATTCCATCGCTTAATTCCTTTCACCGCACGTAAACCAATTCCTCCGCTTAATTCCTTTTACCACGCGTAAAACAACCCCCTCTTATGACTCATCCCCCACCGCCTCTTTACCTGTTGTTACTACAAACTCCTCAACCGAAACCTAAACCAATGGAAGAACAACCGAAACTAGAGCCAATGAAAGCAGCAACATCAGTAATTCTTAATCCCTAAGTTTCCCCACTGCCTCCTTATCCCTATATATATTACAACTCTCCCAAAACTCTAATCCCACTTCTTTCACCAAAACTTAAACACAATATCAGGACGTGCACTATACGAAGTCTTGCTCAGGCAAGTATACCTTGCCAAATAATTACTGTTTAATAAATTGATTGCATGTTATCCTGTTGCAATATACCTATAACTGTGCACGCCCGAGATTGACTCGGGTGTAGTCGACAAATACGTCGATACGTAGTATAACTGACTTAGACATTAGCAGACTCACCTACAGATGCGAGGGTATTCTGATATCCTCCTAGACCCTGACACTTGTACACGCATCATGATTGCAACTCATATTGGGATGCGGGTTCACGTACTTGATTAGCTACCGGTACGTGGAACACACATCACGGTTTAGCACGTAGTCAGGATTATTTAGAAAGTTGTGACTTGGCATATAGCTACGTGGTATGCACGTTGTGTACTCGACTTATATATCTGTATTGGGCAGGGAAGACAACTTGTAGGCGTATGGGATACACACATTGGATTCCGTAGTATCCGGAGGAGCCACGGGTCCAATGACTTCCTTTATTTCAGACACCGCGCTCTTCGGAGTGATACGGACGTATATATATTGCATATACCTCATTCTTCGGAATGATGGACGTTATAGATACCACGCTCTTCGGAGAGTGGGTGATATGCCTACGCCTACCCATACGTACCAAGGTTGTCTTCACATTGCATTCACTTAGATGGTTAGCACACCCTTATTTACTTTATTCAGTATTATATATGGCATGCTTTTATGTATCTTGTTATGTCCCACTGAGAACCTGGTTTCCTTCCAGATTTAGATGAGGCATATTATCCCATGGTGTACGGACCTGGGTAGGAGACGAGGTACGCATCCGAGGAGGAGCTAGAGGTGCTGCCATCCGAGTTCCTCTGATCTTGGGTAGACTTACCATCTAGAGCTGGAGCCTCTTTATCTTGATAGCCGATGCTCTAGTCATGTTATATTTTAGCACTTTTATTTTTGTTTTTGTAGTGGGTTTGTTCCCACCAGACATATCTGGGTTGTACTATGATATTTCAGACTTAGCACTTATATTCCATTACTTATTTCAGTATTCCTTGACATATTATGGATGAGATTAGATATAACCTGTTATATGCTAGTACTAGACTTGTTAGTATTTTAAGACAGCGTAGCACGTCTCTTTGGGTCCAAAATTGGGTTTTTCTTCAGAGACGTGTCAGCTGGCCAATGCCACATGGCCTGGTCCCACATTATTTTTGGACTGGGGCATGACAGAGTGCTATATAATGTTCCGCTCCGCGTCGGCACTATATATCAAGGTGAGTGGACAGAACTTTGTTCTCTGATTCTTGCACGTCTTAATAATAAATCTGAGTTTTTGAATGATTATTTTTCATAAGAGAATGATAGAACCTGCCTTGCATGCTAAATAAGTGAACTCACCTAGCTTTTCTTTGAAACGAACATGTCTGCTTAACTAAGAGACCATGAAATGCTTGTCTAAGACTTAGAGTTTGCATGAACATGTTCCACTATCGCCTATGCTTCGAGAGAACCATATCGTGTACTTGAATGTGTTCAAAGATAAGGTGACTTGCCCCGCAATAAAGATATATGGTCTGATGGTTCGTCTCGTCTGCATCCTAGAGTTTATTTGATAGTGTTTCATGCATTCGCATCAGTCGGACAATGGATATTGGTGGAGAGCTGAACCATGTGTCACGGCTTCTACAGAGATAGTGGAAAGCAACCATGTGTCACAGCTGCCAATAGCATAAAATAAATGAGTCATTGGTTAGCTGGATCAACCGCTGCCGATCCTGAGTTACTCGGGGACCGCACTGCATATACGATAGTTCATTGTGTTGGCTTGGTAGAGGACTGCCCCTAGATGTGCATTTGTGTCTAGATGTGCATTTGTGTCTAGATGTGCATTTGTCCCTAGAGTCTTTGATTATAGCTCACGAGACACGTTGCGCACACCCTGATAATAGAACAATCGGCTTGTCTTACTTGCTTGCTTATATCGAATATGAAACTCTGTTTTAAAAGATGTTTCCAAAAGAAAGTAATATGATTCCGTTCTTCTGCTGCATGTAACAAACATAGGTAAAACTAGAAAGATCACTAGTAATCTAATATTTTATAACATGATTACTTAGTGTTGGTGTAGAAGCATAAAAAATATGTTGAAGAATTATACGCGTAAAACCCTCAACATCTAGGAAGCCGCATAAAACAGAGCTCCAGCACTGGGTGGCGTAAGACATGACTTCAGAGCTATTGGCGAACAACAGAGCTTCAACGCTATTCAGCATAAAATATAGCTCCAGAACAACCCGCGTAATGCAGTATTTCTAGACTACTTCAGCGTAAAAAGGTTACTACATCGCCACTCTGGCGTAAAACTCGTCTGCTTTTAATACAACAGAAAGTTGTACGAGGAACTCTTCGTATTCCTCGAATGAACCTGTCAGATGACGCAGTGAACCTGACTCCTCACAAAGAGTACTGCACGACTATCAAGAGGACGGCTGTAATGATGATTCTACATAGAGCCCCAGACTGTCGTCTAGTGACATAACCCTTGATATAAGACGTTGTTTACGCATTCAAGGAATACGTTGCCTATTCTACACAGGCAGACATGAGCTTTTACGCTCAGGATGAGACAAAACCAACCGCCACGTCAAAAGCTGCTCTTCGTACAGAACTCGAGGCACGTCTCTGCAGTTAATGCGCGTGATGGGAGCAGATCTCTGCATTAATGTACGAGATTTGGTTCTACTTTTAATGACTGGGTGAGCCATAATTAGGGCTAATACATCCACATCACCATCCCCGCACATTACGCCAACCAGGCTATTTTCAGCTATAGGAGCACGCTGTACGCTATCTCCTTGAAATATGTCGACCTGGCTATTTTTTAACTATAGAAGCACGCTGTACGCTATCTCCTTGGAATACGCCAACTCAGGCTATATTTGCAAAGGGGCATGATAAGACTATTTGGTCCAGAATACGCTCAAGGTCTCAGTCAAGGAAGGATAATCGACTATCTTTACGCTGGCTACCTATCCATGAAGCATCAGGCTTCTACGCCTACATGGCTTCTATGCCAAGTTGACCGCTATCCGGCTTCTACCCCTACTTGGCTTCTATGCCAACTTGACAGCTATCCGGCTTCTATGCCAACTTGACAACTATTCGGCTTCTACGCCTACCTGGCTTCTATGCCAACAAGATAACTATTTGGCTTTTACGCCAACGAGACAGTTATTTGGCTTTTATTCCAACATTCTCTACGCGAGGGGCAGTTACCTACGTGGCTTGCATGCCGTAATCTTCGACGAGCAGTTATACACATTACCTCATAATGGGACACGCGTCACACGCCGATTCAGAAGATCATTCATACGTGGGTGGCAGTTATCATAACCGTCGCGTAAAAGGTGCAACTTTCTCCGCTGTTCGGTTTCTACGCCGACTGTGCCTGAACCCTATAAATAGAGTCCTCCGGCCACGGAGGTCAGAGGTCGGAAAATTTGAGAAAAAGGGTCAAAGTGTGGATAATTAAAGTCAAGAGAGCACATATAGAGAGCTTTGGCAACAAGAGTTCAACCCCTCCTGCAGTCTTTGAAGCTTCTTTTTCGTCTTCTACAGCACTTCTTCGCCATCGTGTGGTCCAAGGAACAAAGTGATCGACCGCAGATCAGACTCCTATAGCAATATTTCCCCAGAATTAAATTTTTGAACTTAACATCCTCGTATAGGATTAATTGTACTTCTTTTTCTTGTTTGTAAACCAAAGAAAGGGTTTCGTATAAACCTAGTTTCAATTTCTTTCATTTATTATCAAACACAAGATGACGACTCTGCTGGAGAATTATACTTTCTCATATGACGAGAAAACCATTGCTCAACACGATGCTGTATCCGTGGGATCAACGAAGAAGACTTTGGTCGTCCAATTTGACCAATCGGCTTACGAAGACATGCTTCGAGCAGGGGGTAGCTCTTATTCCCTCTCTGTCCAAGACAGCAGGAAATTGCATAAAGTATGGATGCCCCGGACATCCTCTACCCTTCCTGTGGACTCTCTCACTCCGACCAACAAGGTTGTAGTACCGCAACCTCCGCGCCTTGCACGTAAAACTCTGTCTCCCGTCTGTGACGTGGCAGACGAAACTTCTGGCAATGCCTTAGTGCCAATCCAGAAGTCTACACCGCGCCCCGCACGTAAAATTCAGTCTCCCGTCTGTGACGTGGCAGACGAAACTTCTGGCAATGCCTTAGTGCCAATCCAGAAGTCTACTCCATGCCCCGCGCGTAAAATTTAGTCTACCATCTGTGACGTGGCAGACAAAATTTCTGATAATGCCTCAGTGCCAACTCAGAAATTCCAAACGCGCTCCGTGCATAAAAATACATCTCCCCTCTGTGAAGAGGAAGATGGTCCTTGCAATCACCGCAAGGAAAAATAAGTGGCAGATTTCTCGGTCTCTCGGCCTTTACGCCATCAAGAGAAGAATCTGCCCGCTCTTCAGATTACGCGGAATGCTGACGGCCGATTGAGGACTTCCTCAGTTTTACACCAACCTGTGCAAAGTTCCAGATTACGCCAGGATAAGCCCCTCAGCGTAAAGAAGACCCGGTTCACGGGAACATACGCTCCTCATGGATCATGTGCTACTCACATGACTGAAATGCTCTACTCATATGGCAGAGAAAGTGTTCTGGTTCCTAATCTCCACAGGCCCAATGATGTAAAAAGACAGAATAAGTCTTTTTTTTCTTCTTTTTCTGCTAATATCGCTGATTTGCATGATTTCTTGATCCAGAAACGCAAAGACAGGGATCAAAATCAAGATTTAGCGCCCCTAACTTCCAAGCATGGAGAGATCATATGGGAAGATGCGTCAAGATCTAATGTCGTCATGACATATGGGCCACATGAAGAATCTGTCTTTATTATTCCACCGACTCGCAACGATCAGCATCGAATAATCTTTGGTCGAATGCGGAATAGACCGATTATACAAGAAGAATCTCGCGAGTCCGATGCTGGGAAAATGCAAATCCACAGATATAGCCCTCAGGCTTTGAGGATTATGCAAAACATGGGTTACAATTTGAAGTTGAAACAAGACCTCAACTATGGAAAAGGCAGACGAACACTGTTGCATGGTAATCCTTACTGTCAAAAAACTCGTTTTGGGTTGGGGTATACTGCATCTCTTGCAAACTCCAAACCTCCAGAGTCTGATCCTGTAATACCAGAGGCAGGTCCTTCTAAATCAACTTCTGTGGACAAACGTCACGACATGTCTGGGGGTAGTCTACCTCGACAAAATAGGGCAGCTTCCAAAACTGGAGGTAGAATTCCCTCTGAGTCCGAAGATGATGCAACGATGACCATCTTCCCGGAAGACCGTAAAACTCAAGCATCGGGAGCCCAAAGGCTAAAAGGGACTTTCTCCTTCAATGAAGATGACATCATTGAAATCTTCAATATATTGATGAAGGAACACAAACTTCAGCTGCCCAACATCAGATACCCTGAGAGGGCTGGCAAAGTCGATGACCCAGATTATTATCTTTTCTATCGGTACATTCATCACCCTACAAGGGCGTGCTATGTACTGAAAAGAAGAATCCAGGAGTTGATCGACGCCAAAGTCGTCACTTTGAATTTATAAACGAGGGGACAATCACTGTAAATTGATTTCACTCTAACGTAACAATTTGCTCCCTCAAGAAAATACCGGATGATGAGTCCCTAAAGTTTCTCCAGCAGATTCTTCAGGTCTATCCCCACTCAGAAAATTACTCCACAGTAAATTTTTCGGACATGAGTTCACATCCATATTACCTCTGAACTATTGTCCAAATATTTCTTTGTTTCCCCAGCTGAATTTGCCATGTCCAAGTAACCTCTGAGCAAACCTTCCAGTTTGTGGCTATAGATCAGTTCACGTCCATATTACCTCTGAACTACGCCTCGCCACTTTCTCCAGCAGAGTAAATCTATCACCACAAAAGTTTGTCATGTCCTTATTATCTCTGAACAAACCTTCCTGGTCCGACTATCGATTATCATGTTCATATTACCTCTGATATCGGTTGTCATCTCAACTAAACACCCGTACCTAACTTTAAGTATGCCAGTGGTGTTAAGTCCACAAAAAACTGTCATGTCCATATTACCTCTGAGCAGATATATACCTCTATCTCCAATGGAGTCACAACTCAAAAGTTTATCATGTTCACATTACCTCTGAGCAAACCTTTCGAGTTTTTGGCTATTGATTATCATGTTCATATTACCTCTGATATCGGTTGTCATATCAACTTAACACCCGTACCTAACTTTAAGTACGCCAGTGGTGTTAAGTCCACAAAAACTGCCACATCCATATTACCTCTGGCAGGTCTTGTCCTAAACTTATTACTTGTACTCTCGTACACAAGAAGTAATAGGTCCACCAAAAACCTCCCTGTGGAATATCCGCAATGGAAAAATCCCCTAGCAGGATATCTTTACCAGTCACAATACCTATCACGCCGCCATTACCTCTGATAGGGCTTGTTTCGAACTTATTATTTGCACTCAACGTGCGCAACGAATAATAGGTCCACCAAAGATCCCCTAGTGGGATGTCCTCAACAAACCAAAGTTCGCACAAACAATCATAAAGAAATGGAGGGCCCTTATATGATTGCAAATGGCGCTTACAGATTAGCCAAGCCTAATAAAAATTTGGAATGGCTCCTATCAACGGCAAATTCCTGAAGAAGTACTTTACTTGATCTCCTTTGCTTAACGGAGTGTGATAAAGATCTTATTTTGATGATATCATGCACAAAGGTTAGCTGGATCATATTCTATCAGATTCGTATGACCTCTTAATGGATATGCTTAACTAATTTGTAAACCTATCATGTTCATATTCCCTCTGATAGTGTTTAGTATACAAATTTAGTTGGATTATATTCTATCCGGTCCATATCACTTTTGAATAGATTTACATTCAGCAAAACCTTAACGAAAGTATGTTATGTTAATGATACCTCTGATATCACTTTCATCTTATCCTATCATGTTCTAAAGTGATGGGTCCACAAAGTCAGAAAATATGTCTTTATTATCTCCGAGAAATTACAGGAGAAACAAGAAGGTACATCATTGGGGAGGAGCAGTTAAATCTCTAATATGTCGCGCCAAAGCAGCCATTCTATCATTTCTGGAGTTCAAAATATGGTTGCGAGCCTGTTCCAGCCTTGCCTTGTCATCGCTCAAGCAAGATAGCTCGGACCGAGCATCAACAAAATTGGCATGGATGACACCAGCACGTGTCAAGTTCTGCTGAGCTATCTCCACTTGGCCCTTAAATACATCACGAGCTGCCGATGTCTTGAGAAGCTTCTCCCTGGCCTGAGCGAGTTCAGCTTCCAAATCTCGAACCCTCGCTTCATCTCCCTCATATTCGGCCTGGTACTTAGTTAGCTGAGGAATAAAATCCACCAAGACAGCCCGCTCTTTATCCATCTCCTGCTGCTGTTCCTGGATGGATTTATTCAGAGTTTTCATTTGCTCAGCAAGCTCTGCAGTTAAGGAGTCATACTTAGCTTGAACTAGATCATCGACGTTGCCTCGAGATAGTTGTAAATACTCGTTAATGGGTTGTTCTAAACCATTAACTATTTGCTCTAGCGCATTAGCCCTTTCAGCGTCACTAAAATATCTAATCTACGCTATAGTGAGATTGGAGGACATCTTCAGAGCCTCGAAGCCTAGATTCTTCTCCAGCACCATCGATATTAGCGTTTTCAAAGTGATATAGAAAACGCTAGTATACTGCTCAACTAGCATGGCGAGATTCGAATGGACGTCGGGAGTAGCTGCGATATCGGTGAATCTCCCTCCAGGAATGACTGTAGAGGATGTTGCCACAGTCGTCGCTTTAACAGATGGCACGACAAAAGAAGAGGCACCATCAACGGTCAAAGTTGCTGGCATGCTCGACAAAGGAGGCAAAGTTGCTATGATGGGCTCATCCTCCTCTGATGATATCTGGACTGTTGTTGGCGAGACAGCACCCAAAAATGTTGCCTCTCCAAGGTCGAACACTATCGTTTCATCGGCAGGAGCCGCAACAAAGTCAAAGGTTGCGTAGACGCCGCCCTCCCCTGAGATGTCTTCCCCTGAAAAGAAGACAAGAGAAAGTTAATATCAACTCGATGTTAATTTTCCTAAAGGAGGCATAAAAGACGACATTTACCCATGGCTGATGGTATATATGTCGCGTTCACAGCCAGTACAGCTAAATCAGTTCTTAATGAGGCTAAGCGAGCTGTCATACCTGGGAAAGAGGGTGCACCAACTGACGTTGGAGGATAGTTTTTACAGTCGTCACCAAGATCTACTCGAGGCTCATCGGGTGGAATCACGCTGGAAATACTTACAGACGAAGTAGGGGTTACTCCCATTATTCGTCTGGATAAAGGTATTCTTAAAATGCTCGGCCTTGTAGGCAATCTCGTAGCACTACCTGAAGCAGTAGTAGCAGTAGCGATCTCGAGCAAAGAATCTCTGGCACTGCCGGCCGGAACTGTGGAGGGTCCCTCTCTAAAAGGCGAAGGACCTCTAATCAACAAAGCATCCCCAACCGGGGAAACAACAAGCTCGCTCCTAGAAGCCTCCCTAGTAGAAGCCCTTTTCAGAACTCTGGCAATCCTCTTCTTGCGGAGAGAAGGTTCTTTCGGAGCAGAAGCCTTCCTTTTATGGGGGATAACGAGAGGCTATGCAGGCGAAGCTAGTACGTCTCTCGGTATTGTCGTCAAGAACTCGTCTGCCCCGGTGGTGTCTTCATTCTCATCCGAGGAAACAGACGGAACATCCTCCCTTCCAGTAGACCTATGGAAGGGCATTCTAAAACTTTTACGCATATCAAAATCGCGATGGAAGATATTGATGGACGTATAGAACTTCGCGTACGAGTGAAGCATGCGCAGCTCCATGGAAAGAGAAGTCGCGGGCACCGCAAAAGTTGCACCAGTGCAGCCCACGATGAAGTACCGCCACCCTCTAGCTCCATCAATAAGTCCACCTCTGGACTTGAAGCTGGTGATGGCATTTCCCACATACAATTGGTCATACCCAAACTGCCTGGTGAACCGACTGGGCAGATAGGGCTCCAAGAAGCAATGATCATCACTCCTGTATAGCAAGTGGGAAGGTCTAATACAGACCAACCAATAGAAGGCTTCAGGAGAAAGAATGGTTCTCCCTTGACCTTCATCCTTGAGTTTCCTCCCCTGTTGATTGATGTGTACAGGAGGAACGATACATAAGATCTTCCAGCTGTGGGCTACGTTTAATGCCCGCCGACAATCTGTGACAGTCGCTACGTTCCGAGAGAAATTCTTGTAATTCAGCAAGAAATTATTTCCTGAACTGCTGGCGGAACCGGGAGACATCACCCGGACGTTGTGAAGAATTAACCATCCCATAAGTATAGGAATGGTAATTACACCCTGGGAAAGCTTTCACGCTGCGTCTCATCAGCGAGCAGCCCATCAGTAAGGTCCCTCAGACCTACTTGAATTCTACATACCATAGCAGGAAGCAGGCCCAGTCTTGCTCCGAACAACAAACGCACTGCGGGCCATAAAGTGTTGCGATGTATGCGATCCGCAGACGCGATACCCGACACTATCCAGCGGCGTAGCCAGACGGAGAGAAAGCCAGCTAATTGAGCTTCCTTTGACAGAGGCTTCCGACAATGCCTCATATAACTGAAGGCTTTTGTGCCTGCAGGGTAACCCCCTATCCCCTCGTCAAAAATATGATCCGGAGCCAATGCATCTTCATTGAGGTCGTCGACCGTGTCAGCATTGAGCATGCTCAGGAGGTTCAAGGGCCTATCTTGGCTATCTACCACCTTGTCCGGCTTAGCATTTTTGGCCTGGTGGAAGAAGAGGTAAGTTGCCCACTTGTTGATGTGAGCCAAATTAGACGGCTCCTTGTAGAAAGTGATGCAAGCAAGGTAGTGGCTCATCAGCTCCTGATACACCGCCACTGCCCGAGGGTTTGTATCCCTCAATTCCCTATTTGTAGGGACGTACTCTTCATAAGGAACGTCCCCCCAGTGGCAGCCTTGAAATCTCTGCCATCTCATGAAGGGCTAAGCCCAACTCCCCCAGCGAAGTGGCAAAAGTCCCAGTGAGCGAATTTTATCGCTCCATCAAGGCTAAGAACAAGTTAAGGTTGACAGGCAACCCAACACTTGTGGCACTCATGGCCGCGAACAGGCCAATACTTTCCAGCTCTACCTGGAAGTGCTTCAGGACCCAAGCAGTCAAACTAGCCCATCGAAGATTCCCTGGGCTAAGCCATCCACTGGTCCGAGGGTTGACTCTGGGGTACATTCCTCCCTGCCCCATGA
Source organism: Iris macrosiphon (assembly GCA_036927795.1). Classification (NCBI taxonomy): domain Eukaryota; kingdom Viridiplantae; phylum Streptophyta; class Magnoliopsida; order Asparagales; family Iridaceae; genus Iris; species Iris macrosiphon. The sequence continues at coordinate 118,192,546 of JAYESA010000014.1, forward strand.
AGTCATTGCAGAAGGTCGATATCTGAACTGGCTGGATCAGTGAAGTGTCCTCACTTGGGAAACTACCCGGTAGCAATCCCCTAAAGGGCATAACAGGGGCCGAAGGATGGCTCATATAGGCCCCCCGGTCGCCTCCCTTGTTGTATAAAATCTTTCTCGATCGGCCGTGAAGATCGGGAGTCAGCACCCACATCATCTTCCTAGGATGTGTGGCATGAAAGAAGGCCGAGATGGGGTAATCCCTGGACATCTTCGGCAAATACATGACCGTGCCCTCATCAGCGAATACCCAGTCCTCCTTCTTGGGCTTGGTCTGGGATTGCTTGTTAATAACATCCCCAAATAAGAAAATTGGTTTCTTATACTCTGTCCCGTCTATGTATGTCAGGGGCTCCCCACTGATCATACTCAGCAGCATGCGCTCTCCTTGGGACGATATCAGGGTTCCCCTCTCTTCAGGGTAATTGGCTCCAGAAATGGGGAATGTCACATGCGATAAATCCTCCAGATAATTCGAGTTCAGCATCCGGCAGCAGAGCCCATCACCTCAGCCAAAAGAGGAATCTGCAAGTCCACTACAAAACGTAAGAGAACAAGTCAGTTTCTACACTAGATATTACACTCTTGCAGTTTGCTCCAAAGAATACCAGTCTGTGCTTTTACGCCAAGACTGCAAAAATTTGAGCTTTTACGCCGGAACCTATTTTTGAGGCGTAAAATTCAAGGTTTGTAGTATACGCCAAAACTTAACAGTCTGCGCTTTTACGCCAGACTGCCAAAATTTGAGTTTTTTATGCCAAAATTTTCATCCAGCGTGTAAAACTCAAAGTTTGTAGTATACGCAAAATTTTGACAGCCTGAGCTTTTACGCCAGACTGCAAAAATATGGTCTTACGCTGACACATTAGAAATGTGGGCGTATTGGTTCGCATACACGTACAACGTGTGCGAAAAGTCCTCTATTCTCCCTCGAAGTCCTTTTACCTATGACATCCGGAGCACGGCTCGACGGCGGAGCGCTGCATTCCGATCGAGGCTCATTCAGCCTAATGGGAGTTGCTCGTGCTTAAGCAGAGGATCGAGAAGAGGAAGAAACCTTCTTTTTCTTAGTAGTGGAAGCTTGTTTAGGGGCCATGGCAATTCTGAGTTCTCAAAGAAGAAACGAAGAAGAAGGGTTCTTGAAAAACTAGGGTTTTTGTGAAGACAGATAAAAATTTTCTCTCTCAGGACCTTGGGCTATTTATAGAGTTCGGATAACTCTTCGAATTCCTAACCAAATCTGCTATTTAATATTCGGTTATGATTTGGGAACCACGACAGCCTATCATTTGAAAGAAGAAGACGGATAGTCAGTGGATCCAGAATTTACGCGCAGAGCCGATCTATGATTTTACACTCAGGAGCTTCCACGCTCAAGAGGCTAAAAATCTACGATTTTACACTCAAAGGCTATAAATCTATGGTTTTATGCCCGGATGCATTTATGCTCAGCAGCTTTTACGCTCGAGAGGCTACAAACCTACGATTTTATGCTCTGAGGCTACCAATCTATGATTTCACGCTCAGAAGCTTTTTTCGCTCAGAGGCTACAAATCTACAATTCTAAGCTCGAAAGCTACAGATGGCCAATTGTAAGGATTTACGCAAAAAATTCTCCTTCTTGGCCACAAAACATTCCAAGTACCCAAAATGTACAGAGTTCAGCATTGAAGATGACTCTTTTTCTTGGGTCGATTGGAAGTTCATCCAAAGTCCAGTCAAAATCCTTTCTCAAAAGTTTAAGTATGGCCTATTTTGACGGCCATTTCTCGCCCTATTTCAAGGGATTTTTGGAAAATCATTCTTGAAGATGATGGTCTGAACAAGAATTCTTCGTATCAGGAAAGTGACAGTTCAGAAATCTATATGACTCTTTGTCCAAAACAGCATAACAGTTTGGATCTTCAACTTAAATGCTAAGCAGCTTTCTATGCGTCTTCTGTTACGCGTAAAAGATAAGACGAGATAAGATATTCTTTTATCAGAGTCGGCATAAAATTATTCAGACATATCGAAGCTGCACACTATTCAGACTTCCTCACAGCAAATATGGCAAATCATCAGATGTATAAAAGAAGATAATTTTATTAATCATGATTATATATGATGGAAATCCAGTCTACAAAGGGTTTTACATCTTCATGATTACATATGATGGAAATCCTTTTTCTACAAAGGGTTTCTCATTTAAGATCACACCGAGAATCTGTTCTGTCAGGTTATCATATTGGTATAGATCTTTTTCGTCTTCTACGACACTTCATCGACTTCTGTGGCCGATGAACAAAAAAATGGTGAATGGCAGGAGGATACAAAACTGGGCTTGTATAAATTATTCAAGCCATCCTCCAGGCATGCCCTAGGAATTGTGTTGGGGGTTCAGACCCAACTCAATACTAGAAGACAGGGCCAGACTGCCTAGCCTCGTCCAGCGCCATGATGGAAGAGAATACAGCTTACAAGCTGTGTGGTCCAATACGACCCTTCCTCTCTCCTGGATGAATCGCCATATAAAATTTTTGATTATCCCGAGCAAAGGAAGCTATGATATCCTTCCATGATCCATTATTGCAGAGGATATTTGCTCGAAGATGCCTCTTTTTACGGCTCCTTACATGCTGGAAGAACATGATCTTCTTCTTCCTCAAGTCAAACCGACGAAGCTCGGCAACCATCTATGTGTGATGAAGGAAGTATAGGAAAAACAGGTTAACTCAGTCGCCTTTATATAGGCAGAGGAGATCACACCAAATCCCAACAAATTCCTAAATATTTGCCGAGAAATCAGCCTCGCAGAACGAGTCAAACTTGACCGTTTCATGCTTCATTCAAAGTGTTTCAAATTACGAGGAATTTAAAAATTTTGAAGGGGGTCTTGTAGAAGCATAAAAAATACGCTGAGTAATTATACGCGTAAAATCCTCAACATGCAGGAAGCCGCGTAAAACAGAGCTCCGGTACTGGGTGGCATAAGACATGACTTCAGAGCCATTGGCAATCAACAGAGCTTCAACGCTATTCAGCGTAAAATATAGCTCCAGAACAACCTGCGTAATGCAGTATTTCCAGACTACTTCAGCGTAAAAAGGTTACTACATCGCCACTCTGGCGTAAAACTCGTCTGCTTTTAATGCAGCGAAAAGTTGTACGAGGAACTCTTCGTATTCCTCGAATGAACCTGTCAGATGACGCAGTGAACTTGACTCCTGACAAAGAGTACTGCACGACTATCAAGAGGACGGCTGTAATGATGATTCTGCACAGAGCCCCAGACTGTCATCTAGTGACATAACCCTTGATATAAGACGTTATTTACGCATTCAAGGAATACGCTGCCTATTCTACACTGGCAGACATGAGCTTTTACTCTCAGGATGAGACGAAACCAACCACCACGTCAAAAGCTGCTCTTCGTACAGAACTCGAGGCACGTCTCTGCAGTTAATGCGCATGATGGGGGTAGATCTCTGCATTAATGCACCAGATTTGGTTCTACTTTTAATGACTGGGTGAGCCATAATTAGGGCTAATACGTCCACATCACCATCCCCGCACATTACGCCAACCAGGCTATTTTCAGCTATAGGAGCACGCTGTACGCTATCTCCTTGAAATACGTCGACCTGGCTATTTTTTCAACTATAGGAGCACGCTGTACGCTATCTCCTCGGAATATGCCAACTCATGCTATATTTACAAAGGTGCGTGATAGGACTATTTGGTCCAGAATACGTTCAAGATTTCGGTCAAGGAAGGATAATCGACAATCTTTACGCTGGCTACATATCCATGCAACATCAGGCTTCTACGCCTACTTGACTTATATGCCAACTTGACAGCTATCCAGCTTCTACGCCTACTTGGCTTCTATGCCAACTTGACAGCTATCCGGCTTCTACGCCTACTTGGATTCTATGCCAACTTGACAACTATTCGGCTTCTACGCCTACCTGGCTTCTACGCCAACAAGATAACTATTTGGCTTTTACGCCAACGAGACAGTTATTTGGCTTTTATGCCAACCTTCTCTACGCGAAGGGCAGTTGCCTACGTGGCTTGCATGCCGTGATCTTCGACGAGCAGTTATACGCATTATCTCATAATGGGACACGCGTCACATGCCGATTCAGAAGATCATTCATACGTGGGTGACAGTTATCATAACCGCCGCATAAAAGGTACAACTTTCTCCGCTGTTCGGTTTCTACGCCGACTGTGCCTGAACCCTATAAATAAAGACCTCCGGCCACGGAGGTCAGAGGTCGAAAAATTTAAAAAAAAAGGGTCAAAGTGTGGATAATTAAAGTCAAGAGAGCACATATAGAGAGATTTGGCAACAAGAGTTCAACCCCTCCTACAGTCTTTGAAGCTTCTTGTTCGTCTTCTACAGCACTTCTTCGTCATCGTGTGGTCCAAGGGACAAAATGATCGACTGCAGATCAGACTCCTATAGCAATATTTCCCCAGAATTAATTTTTTATACTTAACATCCTCGTATAAGATTAATTGTACTTCTTTTTCTTGTTTGTAAACCAAAGAAAGGGTTTCGTATAAATCTAGTTTCAATTTCTTTCGTTTATTATCAAACACGGTTGGTTTTAGTGAATGTTTGCTTCTGTTCAGTTGTTTATACTCACCAGTACTTATAAAAGTGCTGACCCACCAACAGTTTACTTGCTTGCAGGTACTGGATCGTCCGAGGTAGCGATAGGCGTGCCTCATCCCCAAGACCGAGAAATTATGGTTTCGATTGCCTCGAGCTGCTTTCGTATAGAGGGGAATAATGTATGGAACGATGCCTTTGTAAACAGAGAACCCAGTCCCTCGATTTTTGTACATGTTCAGAGTCAAATTCAAGTAGAGCCAGTAGTTGGATAAGCGGGCACAGAGGAACCAGAAGCAGGACATATTGAGCAACCAGCCCCTGAGATTTTTGTACCCCCAGTTGTACCAGCAGTACCCATTGTACTTGACACCCCGACATTACTAGAGATCCTCCAGGGAATGATAGCTACGCAGCAGCATTAGATGATAGTACAACAACATCAGCAGTTTCAACAACAAGTACAGAATGTCTTGTTGAGTCAGGGTTTGCAGACGACCTTGGAAAGAGGAGGAAAGACTGATTCGGGGGCGTCAGTTAGATTTTGCCGACTTAACCCGAGATACTTTGACAGCACGGAGGACGCCATCACGGCAGATGCATGGCTCCAAGACATCGAAGTCATTCTTGCGGCGGCGAAGGTTCCGGCTGTTGAACAAGTTGACCAGGTCCGATTACAGCTTCATGACCTTGCCCATGACTGGTAGGCGTCAGTAGAGGTTAGCTTGAGGCGTCCTATCTCCTGGGACAGTTTCAGGGATCGATTCTGGGCTAAGTACTTTGGAGTCGTAGCGCAGTATGAGTCCGAACAGAGATTTATCGGTCTTAAGCTGGCCGGTAGAATATTGGTTGGATATGCAGCCGAGTTTTGCAGGCTGAGTAGATTCGCTCTGACCATGGTGGATACGGAGTCAGATAGAGCAATGAGGTTCCAACAAGGACTTTATTTGGAGATTCTACAACTAGTAGAGTGGCACGACTACCAGACTTATGAAGAAGTACTGATAGCAGCTCGGAGACACGAGCTTATCATGCAGAGGTTATCGACAAGGACATGAGGCCAAAAAAGGTCTCATGCTCAGAGTAGAAAATGAGGTGGAGGAGTATCTCGTATGTTAGCACCATTACCTGGCGATCGCATCCATGATTCAGCGACAAGGAGGGCGACAGTTTCGAAGGTGATAGCACCGGCTCGACAACAGGTGAGGTAACAGCAACAACAACAACAACGCCAGGGATCACCGGCGAGATATACTTATTGTGGGAAGGGAGGCCACACTAGAGATGTACGTAGGGTATCCAATGGTTTGTGTATGAGGTATGGCAGTCCAGATCATCGGATTATCAATTGTCCAACAATGAAGAGGCCAGGAGGGCCACTTCTGCAATTTCCAACACTGCCAGCACCAGGAGCAGTGCAACAAAGAGGGCCAGTGACAATAGTGCGGCCATTAGCTCAGCGTCCATTACTGACGCAAGTTGAGATATACCAGCAGCAGCAGAATCAGCAGCAGGGCCAGCAGAGGCCACAACAGCGTCACCAAGGGAGACAGCAGCGAGGAACACAGCAGGACCATGGGCAGGCATTCACCTTGTCTTTTGATGAGGCTTTAGCATCGGGCGACATGGTGGAAGGTAACATTTTTGTCACATCTTTTTCTGCTTAGCATTATTTGATTAAGGCGTATCTCGTTCATTTTTATCTATACGATTTGTGACACGCGTTGGATTGCAGTTCGAGTTATTGCCAGAGAGGTTGAATATACTCACTGGTAATGGGCTCGTAGGAGTTAGTAGAATATGTATAGCGTGTCCGGTCGTAGTGTGTAGGCGTTCACTACCAGCACGGTTGATCGAATTTTTTATGGGTAACTTTGACGTTATTTTAGGCATGGACTGGCTAGAGACAATCATTCTACGATAGATTGCCAAAAATGTAGGGTATTATTTAGTATCCCGGACAAGAAAAGTTTTACCTTTACAGATCTGTGGGAGACCAGCATGAAGAGAGAACGCAGTGACAGTGTTAGCAGAAGAACAACTTTTCGAGATAGTTAAGGAGTACTTAGATATCTTCTCAGAAGAACTACTAGGGTTACCCCCAGTAAGAAATGTTGAGTTTTGTATAAAGTTGATCCCTGTAGCAGGGCCAATATCTTGTAAAGTTTACCAAATGGCACCATCAGAGCTAGACATATTGTACCAATGTATAGAAGAACTGAAGTCAAAGAAGTTTATTAGAGCCAGTGTATCACCTTGGGAAGCGCCAGTGGTTCTAATGAAGAAGAAGGATGGGTCATCACGGTTATCTATCGACTACACACAGTTGAACGCTGTAACGGTGAAGAACAAGTATCCATTACCAATGATCAATGATTTTTTTGGTCAGCTGAGTAAAGACAAAGTTTTCTCTAAGATCGATCTTCAATCAAGGTATCATCAAGTAAGAGTTCGGGAGCAAGACATACGTAAGACAGTATTTAGGTCACGATATGGGCATTACAAATTCCTAGTTATGCCATTCGGACTGACTGATGCTCCAACAATATTTATGGATTTGATGAACCGTATTTTTATGCCATATTTAGATCAGTTCGTGGTGGTTTTCATAGAGGAAATTCTAGTCTATTCCAGTAGCGAAGAGAAGCACGAAGAGCATCTTCAGAAGATTTTGCATATTTTGAGGGAACACTAGTTATATGCAAAGCTCAACAAGTATGAGTTTTGATTGGATCATATGTCATTCTTAGGTTACATCATCTCTGGGGCAGGAGTAGCAGTAGATCCGAAGAAGGTTGAGGCCGTATAGAGTTTGCCAGATCTTAAGACAGTAGCTGAAGTGCTTAGTTTTCTGGGATTGGCAGGATACTATAGATGGTTCGTGGCAAACTTTGAAAAAATTTCAGCATTGCTGACTCGATTAACGCACAAGAAAGCTAAGTTTGACTGGTCAGCAGAGTGCTAGACATCATTTGAAGAAATGGAGAAAAGATTGATTTTACTTCTAGTAGGTTCTGGAGGATTTACAGTGTATTACGACGCGTCAGGCAAAGGACTTGGGTGTGTATTGATGCAGCATGAAAGGGTGATAGCTTATGCATCGCGGCAGCTTCAAGATCACGAGAAGAATTATCTGACTCACAATTTGGAGTTGGTGGCGGTAGTATTTGCACTTAAGCTGTGAAGGTACTACTTGTATGGTGATCGAGTAAAAATATTTATGGATCATAAGAGCTTAAAGTATGTATTCACCCAGAAGGAGTTGAACATGAGGCAGAGGAGGTGGCTAGAATTGATAAAGGACTATGATATAGAACTTCAGTACCATCCAGGCAAGGCAAATATGGTAGCAGATGCTCTTAGCATGAGAGGTAGTATATTTATGTTGACATCGCAGCGGCATATCTTCGAAGATCTTCGAAAAATGGGGATCGAGATAGTATTTCCGCAAGATGTAGGAGTATTGGCTAGTTTACAGGTACAATCTACCATTATAGAGAGGATTAAGGCAGCTCAGGCAGAGGATCCGAAGGTTCAGAAGCTTCAGGCGGAATGTGAGTCTGGACTCAGAAAAGAGTTGACGATTCATGATTATGAAACTCTTAGGTTTGGAAATAGTCTCTGTGTACCAAGTGGAGATATCCAACAAGAAGTAATGATCGAGGCACACAGTTCTCAGTATTCAATTTATCCAGGAGGTACCAAGATGTATCAAGACATCAAGCAACATTTCTGGTGGAACGGAACAAAGAGGGAGATAACATAATTCGTTTCTTGGTGTTTGGTATGACAGCAAGTGAAGGTCGACCAACAAAGACAGGCAGAACTATTATATCCGCTTCGTATTTCGGAGTTGAAGTGGAAGTATATCACGATGGACTTTGTGACCAGTTTACCTAGGTCCCTGACTGGTCATGATGCAGTTTGGGTAATAGTGAATCATCTCTCAAAAATAGCTCACTTTCTCCACTTCCAAGTAAGGCAATCCACAGAGCAGTTAGCGAAGATATACATACGATAGATAGTAAGATAGCACGGTGTCCCAGTGAGTATTATATTCGATGGAGATGCTCGGTACACTTCAAATTTTTGGAAGAATTTGCACCAGAGTTTGGGCACAAAGTTGAGATTCAATACTGCTTACCATCCACAAACAGACGGACAATCAGAGAGAACCATCCAAACCTTGGAAGATATTCTATGAGCTTGTTCTTTGAATTTTAGAGGGTCTTGGAAAGATCACCTTTATCTCGTTGAGTTCTCATATAACAACAGTTATCAAGCAAGTATTCAGATGATACCCTTCGTAGCATTATATGGGAGAAAGTGTAGATCATCATTGGCAAGGGATGATATATATGAGCGAAAGATGTTAGACCCAGATATGATCACGCAGACAGTAGATGTCATGCCCTAATCCCAAAACGTATCAGACCAGACACGTGACAATGGCCAGCTGGTACGACTCCGTAGGACTTTCCAATTTAATGGGCCCGACAAAGTACACTTACGCTGTCCAAGGTTAAGTGATCCAGCTAAATATCTATTTTTAATATCTAACAACTAAACAAAATCTCAATCCGGTAAATAAAATCTTTAGAAGGAACGATACGCAACATTAGTCTGCAGCCCAATAATACAGCCGTTCGAATAGACCAAGAGAATAATATAGGCCTATAAACACTAGGCTATAATAGCAGAGTCACAATGGAAAATAGTATATAACTGTATAGAGAAAAGATATAATGATACCTGCAAGGATGTCCATCACACCACCAAATCAAGCCTTATCCAAACTGCTCAAATAATCTGGAAGGGAACCAGGTCCTCAGAGGGACGTAACAAGATACAAAAAGTACATGCCATAATGTAAATACTGAGTAAAGTAAATCAGGGTGAACTATCCTCCTAAGTGAATACAATTTGAGGATAACTTAGTGCGTATGGGAAGTGTAGGCTAGACATATGCTGACATAGTTTACCAATCATCGTGACTGGCTAGTATATGCCACATATGCCCCCTATCTTGGGGCAATCTGCATATATAATAACGTCCAACGCTCCGAAGAGCGTGGTGTCTGCATAAGTAAATACGTCCAACATTCTGAAGAGCGTGGTATATGTACGACGTCCAACGCCCCGAAGAGCGTGGTATCTGTACATGTAACGTCCAACTCTCCAAAGAATGCGGTATCTGCATAAATATATACGTCCATATCACTCCGAAGAACGCGATATCTGTATAAAGGAGGTGGGTGTCCCATACGCCTACTAGTCATCCTCCACGCCCAATGCCGATGTACAAGTCTCAAGTGCGACGTGGACATCTCATAACTATATACAAGTCACTAAGAACCATACAACTACGCTAAATACCATCACACGTGCTACTCGCACTGATGGCCAGTCAAGTGCGTAAGCCCGTATCCTATCATGAACTCACGTTGTGATATAGAATGATACGTGTCAAGGCCTCAGAGTTAAAATCATAACTCCGTCACTTAGGGTACATCTACTAGACGCTAGGTCAAACACAAGTCCTAACGTTGACGCCTTCGTCGACTGCACCCGAGTCATTCTCAAACGTGCACAGTTATATAATATAGATAGTACAATATATAATATTAACTGAATTTAAACAGTACAACAAGGTAAGATATACTTACCTGGAAGCCAGGCGAAGATTCGAACACGAACTCGCCAGGGAAGTAGCAGCACAACAATGGAAACTGGAGCTGATATCCACCAAAAAATGTGCCAGAGACAAAGTTCTCCAAATTCATTAAACTTAGTGTCTACGAGTCCAGAACGATGATACGAGCTCAACGAAATATCCAGAACTGGATTCCGATGAGCTGATCATGAAATCGCCCGTCATGTGGAACCATAGGGCCCACGAAACGATGTTTCGTCAACGTTCTCAGAATCAAACCAAACTTGGGTCACAGGACCAGCGTAATGCTGCGAATCCGATGGCACAAGTTTTATTACGAAATGACAAGCACATACAAAATTAGGACGAGTGTCAGAATAGGCCGATATAGTATCTTTCGACGTATACACGTGATTTCGGTGTGCGCATATATCCAAATCAAGTTTCGCTAAAGCCCACACGTCCACGTTGATGATATACGCCTTTTGGTGCAATCGATACATGACGTGGTTGCCCGGATTGACGGGACCAACTCCATATCGGGAAATTTTTATTATTTTATAAAATAGTTTTTCTTTGATTTAACACCAAATTATCTAGATATTAAAACCTGATTAAATTATTGTATTTGATAGAAAACGAAGGTGTTCATGTTGTGTATGCAACTGTGTAGGCGGTTCGTAGAAAGATCGAATGATGGCAGAGAAATTGTGACTCAAAGTTGAGCCCACGAACTGTGGATTCTGCTACTGTGCACCCTCGGGGATAGTCCGTCGATTGAGGGCGGCCGTTCTGGGGACTCACGGCGGCTCAGGGCTGTGCTAGACTGCGGGGGTGCCCGTCGAAGGTCGGGGCTTTTCGGAGGGGTGCTCCGGCGGCCTGCTGCAGCGGCCAGAACAACAACAGCAGCAGCTACAGCAGCAGTAGGTGCAGCAACAGCAACAGCTGCTGTGGCAGCGGCTCGGCTGCGGGGGCCAGGACGGCGGTCGGTGGCAAAGGCGGAGGTGATGGTGGTGTTCGTCGGTGATGGTGGCAAAGGTGGTGGTGGCCACAGGCTGCTGCGGCAGTGGCGGAGGTGATGGTGGTGTTCGTCGGTGATGGTGGCGAAGGTAGTGGTGGCCACGGGCTGTTGCGAAAGTGGCGAAGGTGATGGTGGAGAATGTGGTGGTGGCTACGGGATACTACGGGTGGTTCATGGAGGGAAGTTGGTAGCCGCTTGGCCGGAGGGGTGTTCCGCGGTGGAGGCATTAGTGAGGGCAGCGGTGGTGGTCGTGGAGGGGATGGCAGCGGTGGTCGTGAAGGTGAGGGATACAGTAGTGATGGTGGTTGGCGGTGGTGATGGCGAGGGTAGTGGTCGGAGTTGAGGGCAGCGGTGATCGGAGGTGAAGATAGTGATGGTGGTTAATGTTGGTGATGGTTGTTAATGGTAGTTGCATGTTGAGGAAGAGAGGGAGAGTGTGTTGTTTTAAATGAGGAGAGAAAGAGAGAGTGTTGCCTAGGGATTAGGGCCGGCTAGGTTCCCAAGGAGAGGGGAGTTTTCATGAAGGAATGGGTGGAGGTGATGTAATAAACTTTGAATGAAGGATGGAGATTGATTGTAGGTTGCTTAGTTTCATACAAAGAGGAGGGAGGTGCACATGTGACCGGTCAAGCATGCCAAAGTGGGTTTCTTTATTTGTTCCAACCAATAGGAGATGGACACATGGTTAGCTATTTGCACAAAAGTTCCCAATAGTTTAGGACTTGCACAAAGAGGAAAAAGTGGATTGGATGTGGAAAAATATCATGTTTGGTGTGTTGTAGTGGGAGAAATTGGTGTGTGGTGTTTTGATTGAGCCATGAGGGTGTGGGTGTGGGTTTGGGTTGGTGTTGGGTCTAGTTTTGGGTTAAGTTAAGTTATTGAACCAATTTAGTTAAAATTAATGTCAAAGGTGTTCTTTAATTAATTGAGAGTGCATAAGATTTAAATTGGGTGGGACACAAGTATCATGGACGTAGTAGACTCAGAATAAATTATTGTCATATATTGGGTTACAAGAAACGGGTCGATGTTGTGTCTCCAATTTCGATTCGAACGGGCAAAGATACAAAGTTGGATTTAAAATTAGAAAATGTGCACAAATGTTGTAAAATTAAAATGAAGCACAAGAGAGTGCATTCACGAGTGACACAAAGGTCAGGATTAAAGATTTGTATGTGTAGGTCAAGGGTGTAAAATTAGTCGGACGGCAGAAACTAGTATAGTGATCTAGATATTTAAACAACGGTAATGTGCAACTATTGAATCAAAAATCAAAGAGGTAAATAATAACTCTAATTATTAATCCAAACTAATTTAAAATAAATCTCTAATCCTAGATTTTGGGTCAGTGGATTTACAATCTATCCACCTTAGAAAATATTGTCATCGAAATTCAAAATCTATCTCCCCAACAACGAACTCAATATATCTATATATATAAACACAACTTGGTACTTAGTCCTACTCTACTATCTTAACCTTAAACTTTCGCATACGTACAGTCTAATCATCTAAGGCATTTGATCCTCTAAATATTTTCTCACCATCATGAACTGACTCGTCATTGTTATCATGCTAATCATCATCCAAAAAATTACCACATATAAGCCTAGGTTACTCAAGGATGTTGCGACATAATCTAAGTTTGAAACTTCTAATATCTATAAAGAAAATAACGGCATTCTTTTACTCTAAAAGGGCTGCAGGGGTTAGGCACTAAAATTTTATAAGCACAAAATCCTCAAGGCCACTTATGTAGTATCTAAATTTCTTTTTCTGCAACTAAGATGGTTAATATCTCAACATTCTTTCCTAGATATAACGTCATCATCCTATAGTATCCATAATGGAATCATGCAACCTAACTTCTTATGATCAGTCTTAGCAGTGACAAGTCTAATCTAATCAGTCAATCATACCTAGTCTAGAAGCTCAACTTGAACAATTTCTAGGAGAAATATATGTAATGAAATACAACGAAAGACTCTACTCAATACATAGTAATAAGAATATATAGAAATTATGTAATAAATATCTATTCAATCATTCTAAATACCCTAGAATAAAATATAATAAATACAATAACAAGAATACGATTCCTAAAATTCATCGGATATAGTAAATTAGAAATAGGTTCCCATAACACCACCTACTACTAAGGATTAGGTTCGGTAAGCTCATGTCCTCTTAGTCAAAAATCTAAATCTTTATCCCCAAGCAGTTTATGTGTAAACTTCAACATTCAACTATCATTCATATCAGACTTTTATTTTCCCTTTATACCCCCTACTCATGTGTCAATATATAATCTAAGAGTCTAGTGGTAATCCTCTACCGATTGACCAATGAGTCAGCGCGTGATCTAAACCTGTATTTTGTTCCTTGAAATTCGTAGCACTTTGAGACTGATCAACAATTTCTACCTGCGCTAAATCCTCAAAATTCCAAAAGCATTACAATTCATAAATACTATAATTATTATCCCTCAAATCCATATCAAATTTCTCGTCCTTGGGTTACGTGACTCTAATATATTTTTCTTATCATTTGTTTCCTACACACCTTCATATCTTTCTAGTACGTTGGTGTCACGACCCACACCCGGAATTGGGGCACGAGTACGTTGGTACGTCCAGCCTACGTTGCAGCATCGGCGGTAGAACGCTGTCTAGGTCTTGATGCTATCTAAACAATCTCACACGAGCATTCGACTCCATGAGGAGATACGGATACCACAATATAATATGAACAACATACTCAATCACATAACTACAGCACGATAAGATCTCGAAGGAACAAGTAAGATGCAACACAAGTCTAAATAGAAATAGCCTAACTCAACAATATAATCCAAGTCTCAAAGAGTATGTCGGAGACAAATCCGGTACCAAAATAATCTGCTAAAAGAACTAACTAGATAACTAGTTATTCCGGCTAGACCTTCCGGAATCACAATTGAACTACCAAGTCCAAGTCTGCAGCTACTAACCCTGTGGTCCATAAACGTCGGACACCAGTCCTCTAAGACATAGTCTGAAAAAATATTTTCAGTCAGGAAGGAGCAAAGTACATCTCAAATAACAGTTTCATTTAATTGATAAGGACTATAAAATAATAAACATATAATGCTATATACTGAGAGAAGACAGTGAATAAAAGCAATGGCAAAATAAAGAGACAGGCAATGTAAAGAGACAGGCAATATAAACAATATGATACAGTCAGTGCATATATGAAACAAAGAGAACGAGGTATAATATCATATACGGGTGATGTAGTATATGATCTAAAATAGAGAACTGTAACTATTCTAAGGGTTTGAAATATCAGTCTATCATGTGATCGGCTTGGGACAAGATTAGGCTGGTTACATATGATTAGCTATGATTCATGTAAGGTCAGACTAACCATTTGGTTAGCTATGATGCTAGTAGTTGTCAGGCTAATCATATATAACAGCTATGAGGCATGTAATGGTCAGGCCGTACCCGACGTTAGATGTGGGGTGAGCTTTGATGCATGTAGAGTTGGGTATGATCACATAATCTAATAATATTTCCTCCGCCCCCAACTAGTACAGTGGATCCAATCACGACACGTCATAATATACGAGCAATATCCAATATATCATGTACAAGGTCTAAATATTAATGTCATGTACAATGTCAATACGATAATCAATATAACATCTCATGACTGCAGATCCAATCTATATACTAGTCCGTGTAGCACAGTGTCAGAATCAGATATAATATTTCTAGATACTGGAATTATAGATATTATTAAATAATTAAAAATTATCAGAGAATGTACTCGCCTTGGGTCCTTAGTTGGTAACACCAATGTCCTGTTCCAGAGTATCGTCTGGATGATCCAACAGTCCTATAGACATATCATAAAATATAATATTGCATCAGACATTACACTAGCACTCAATAAAATGCACGGAACTCAGGGCCACGCTAGGTATGACACTGGTCAACTAGGGTCGAGTATGCGCCAAATTGCACGGGTGTCGTGTCTGCAAATGCTGTGCAAGGCAGACAGTCAAAGATACCGATCTCGCCAGTACGCCAGTGTACATGGCAGTTTGCTAACAGTTCACAGGGTCACAAGGTCATGTGTAGTTACGGGGTATCCGTATTTACACTCGGGTTACCTAGTAGAGGTATATATTTAAATATACATAGTACACTCATAATATATTACCAATTAATTTCATACATAATATATATATATACACTTAATTAATTTACACTATTATATATATGTACACATATACTTACTAATCAAATTATACTATGTACATATATACATATATTAAAAAGGGTACTAGGGATGCACGTACAATACGTGCACATATGTATATATATACCAGTTCGAGAAATACATCATATATATATATATATATATATATATATATATATATATATATATATATATATATATATATATATATATATATATATATATACCAATAAAAATATATATACTATACACTTGTATATAAGTACATATATATATACCAATACAAATATATATATGCTACATATATATACATACTAACATATATTATGAATACGTATATACTAATATATATATTGAATACATATATACTAATAGGGAATACACTATATGTTAATACATACATATATATATATATATATATATATATATATATATATATATATATATTTTTGAAAACATAAATATACTAATAGAGAAATATGTTATATATACGTATATGTATACATATGCGAATCCCACATATACTACATATATATACCCACATATACTACATATATACACGCATACATACACACATACATACACACACACATACACGCGTACGTGTATGCGAGGGGAGGATCGAACCTGAGCGCGTCTACGACGACGACGAAGACGATGACGACGAAGACGACGACGACGACGAGGTGGCTTTGTGAGGAGTTCAGGCGAGGTCGAGGGGGAGGAACTCGGCTGGAGGGAGGTGCTAACTTCGCCGGGGAAGAAGCTGGAGGGAGATGCCGGTGGTGATGATCGTCGTGGCCGGAGAGGAGAGGCCGAGTGCAGATCAGAAGGAGCTCCGGTCAGGAGCTGCCGTGGTCGAGCTCATTGACCACACGGAGAAGCCGCTGCTGTGGGGGAGTCGAAGCTGCAGTACAGCGGGTGGAGCAGCTCGGTGGTACGGGGGCAGTCGGAGAAGAAGCCGGAGGGGATCTCGGGTGGTCGGGTTAGGCCGAAGGGTGGAAGAGTATGGAGGAAGAACGGGCGAGGCAGCCGGGGAAGGAGGCTGCGGCTCGTGGGGTTGAGGGAGTGGTCGACTCGTGTAATGGAGGAGGCCGACGGAGCTTTAGGTGGTACGGGCTGCTGGGGGTGACGAGCTCGGGAAGAGGGAAGGATGGCCGGAGAGCTGGAGCAGTGGCCAGAGTCGGGCCGGCCGGGTGGCTCGTAGAGGGAGGTTTCCTTAAACCCAAAAATAGGTGAAGAGGAAGAAGAAGAAGAAGAAGGAAGAAGAAAGGAAAAAAATAGAAAAGGAGAAGGGAACTACGGTTGGGTTTGTGAGGTGGGAGGAGAGAGAAGATGGGGGTGAGGTTTTCAAGGCTCCTTGAAATTAGGGCCTGCATTGGGAAGAGGGGAGAAAGAGACACTTTATATGAGAGGTGATGAGAGGTGTGTGGTGATGATGAACCCCATTTTGAATGGGTGGCCAGGATTCGTCATGGAGAAAATCATTCATGTAAGGAGGGGGGTTGGTTGACTAGTCAAATATTAGGGCTCTCAATTTGGTTTGAACCAATGGGGTGTTGACACCTAATACAATATTTGCAAATGAGCCCCCCTTAAATTTGGATATTTGCACAAACACATAAAATGATAAAAAATTGGTGGGCGATTTGGGTGTTTGGTATTTTGTAGGGTGAGGGGGTATTGTATATTTTGTATGGGATTAATGAATGGGATATTTGGATTAAATTGGGTTAAAACGGGATTAGTCAAAGTTGGTATCCCCAATTTAATTTGAATAAATGCAAGCGGTGTTCTAAAATTAATTAGGAGTACATGGGGCCAAAATTTGGTTGGGACACAAATATCATTAGTGAAGAAGACTCAGAACAGAATATTACCCTAATTTAGGTTGCACGAAAAATGGGTCGAGATTGTCTCCAATTTCGATTGGAACACACAACGATACAAAGTCGGATTTTATTTAGAAATTAAATAAACGTCCACGATGAATATTGTGCGGCTAAAATGAAGCACAAGAGAGCATAATTATGAGTTATAAAAAAGTCAGAATGGAAGGCGGGCACGTCTAGGGCAAGGTTGGGAAATTTGTTGGAAGACAATGGCTAGGGTAGCGCTCCAAATATCGAAACAACGGTAACGCGCAACAATGAAATAAAATTACGGCAATTTAAATATAATTAAATATCATGCAATATTTTATACATTAATCATGAAAAGACAAAAATACCCCTAATCTGAAGCGTGGGGGTGACAGTTGATCTTGTGTTCAACTCTAAACTCCGCCAATTATAGCACAGTACCTTTTGCTTCATAGTATCAATCTTTGAGACAACTATCGAGTGATAAAACTTTCAATCTTTCCTAGATTATTTCCTTAATTTAAAAGCTCAAGGTCAGGTACTTGTCGCGAATCTCATCTTGTTGCCATTCTACCTTTTTACCTCGAACCTGAGATTTCTCCTAGTTTACTCCATGCATACCTTCATCCAAACTATATGGGTATCATCTTGTTTATAACTGGCCATCTATTATAGGTAGTTCACGATATCCAACTCAAGGCTATAACATTTGTCGATACTCTCATCCTTCAATCTAATTGCTCTATTTTAGATATTAGCTCAACTAATCGAGTAATCAATGGTGAAAACCACGAGCCCAATAGACACTGGCAACCCAAACAAATCAAGTACATCTAATCTGATTTGAAAGTTATACCCTAGTACCTAAGTTGTCAAGTCAATCAACAACCAATCTAGCAATCCATATATCTATTTTAGCCTAGTCATATAATCATCTTTATCTAACGGGTGACAAACTTTTAGGTCTGGTACTGTGTAAACACCCTATTTTTCAGAATACTTTTAATATATTTTTCCCGGATTTTTCGGTATATTTATGGATGAAGAACCAAGGTGATTATGATCAAAGGATTTTTAAATGCAGTTAATTAATGTTAAAATATTATGGAAATAATATTTTATGGTGTAAAATAGAAAACCGAACATAGGGTAATTTTTGGTGAATTTATTGGACTCCGGAAACGCGTTTTACGCCCTAAAAGCTATTGGACATATAAACCGAAACAGATCCAACCCAAACCAAACCTGACTGAACCGAACCCAACCTGACTGAACCGAACCCAATCTGGCTTAACCAAAACCGCATATTGGGTCGGGTCGGGTCGAATCCGAGCCAAACCTGACCCGGACCCGAAACCCAAGTGGAAACCATAGCCCCGCCGGATTTACTGTAGACCGCCTATAAAATCTTCTCAATTTCCGTGCCAGCCCTCGGAAACCTTAGCTCAACCCCCCCGCCGTCATCTTCTCCGATCATCCCTCCTCTTTCCCCCGCCTTGAGCACAGCAACTAAACCCCTCGTCGACCCCAACTCCTCCACCCGACTCCCCCATCTCCGTCGCACCCCCGCGACCTCGACGACTTTATCTCCTCCACCACGCCGCTGCCGCCAGGCCGCCGCACGACCCCCTCGCCAGTCGATGACCCCTCGACCGTCGGCTCCCCGTACAGAACCCTTCGACGAACACCAGCACACGACTCCACGCCGCCGTCCCCTCGCCTCCACCGCACAACCGACCAGCTCCTCCCCGCTGCCTCCGCCTGAGCAGCCACGATGAGTCTCCATTGCCTTAAGCTTTGAAACGCTAACACTGACACCGCGGAACCTAGACTCGAACCCCGACTCAGTGTCCGGACACAGCAACTCGAGACCGGACACGTGAAATTCAGACTTCTCGGAGCCCTGTTCAGGTATTGTTTTCTCTCTCCTCGTAAACCTATTTTCGATTCCGTCAGTTGTAACGCGTAGACTATGTAACCCTCTCGGTGCTCGTGCAACCTGCTCAGTGCATCGTGTCCTGTGGTGATCGCAAACCGCGATCCAAAAACAGGAAAACAACTCCCTGTTTCACCCCGGAACTGAGTGCGCCCCGCCAAACAGGACGACTTGGTCGCACGCGGTCTTTATCAAAATGTGCGCAACATTGATACGGACGTGTGGGATTTCGCAGAAGTCGATTCGGATGTGCGTGCACCCCGGAATCAACGCGTATCCGTCGACAACGCCCCGTATCCCTCCATTCTGGAACATGCTGTAACTTTGTGTACACACGTCGGATCGAGACAAAACTAGCGTCATCGGACTCGTAGTAATACGCTGGTCCTGTGACCCAAGTTTGGTTCGATTCTGAGAACGTTGACAAAATTGCGTATCGTGGGCCCCACAAGCTCCACTTGACGGGCGATTTTGTGATCGGCTCATCGGAATCCAATTCTGGAAGTTCCGTTCGGTTCATATCATCATTCCTGACTTGTTGACACTGAGTTTGAGAAATTTGGAGACCTTTGATCCTGACACACTTTTCGGTGCAAAGTGGCCCACATGTGGACCCCGCTTTGGGCCGGAAATGTCATTTTTGCCCTTGTGTCCAAATTGGACTTAAGGACAGACGTTTCTAGCTATTTGATATCTTCTGAGACTGTTGGTGATATTTATTATAGCTTTTGGAGGAGTACCCACAGGATCCACTGATACAGGGACGAATGTTGGTATTCGGACACCAGGCAAGTGTACCTTGCCAAACTCTGCAGTATTATTACATATTTTCCTTGCTTTATTTACTTTGCTGTGCATGCTTAACCTAGGACCGTTTGACGTACTTAGCATCCGATTATTAGTCGGGTGCCAACACCGTACGCGGTGTTGTGTATTGTCATCTAGCGATGGACATTCGTGACACTTTATATTCTCGTCTTGTCTTACCAAGTACACTTTGACCCAGGACACTTGATACTATTCATGAGACAGGATCTTCTTGAGATATTCATGGTGATTTTGTATAGGATACAAGACTTGACAGAGATACTATATTCATAGATACTTTATGACTTGTTGCATTAGTTATGATCCCGCTTGACATGGACATGAGACGTTATGGTCATGATATGCGTGGTTACATTGGGTGGAGAGAGACACACATGCTACAGGCTGATCATATATATAAACCCCTGTTATTGTGAGGCACAAGACTCTGAAGCCCGAGCTTGGCCCATTACTCATTATTATTGCTGCTACCGGCTCCCCGACACAGAGCTTGTAGTGGCTTCAGCCTGAGTTCTAGTGCTGCTCTCATCTTGCATATCACTTAGCTGGTTATTTAGTGTTCCCTTATTGTTCCATCTATTGCTGGAGAGACCCACAGGCTACAGGTTGACTATATTATGCCGGCTACTCAGTCTCCCGCTGAGCTAGACCACCTCATGATATCACTGCTACCGACTCCCCAACACAGAGCTTGTAGTTGTTTCAACCTGAGTACTATTGATGCTCTCTCTCTTGCATTTCACACAGATGATTACATACTTACCCTATTATTCTTATTATTTGCTGCACTGCTTATATTTTGGCTTGTATATTTTTTGTACCTTGCTATGTCCCCTGAGGACCTGGATATGGATTATGTCCCCAGGATTTGAGGACGAGATCTATCCCGAGGTATACGGAACCGCAGCAGGAGCTGATCCAGGAGCTGTACCGACACCCGAGGATGAGGTGTTAGCTGAAGACTTTTCCTGAGCATCCATGTTTCATGCTCATTATTTTATTTATTTCAGTCATTTATATTCTGGTCTGTTGAACCATTGTAACAGATGTTTATCGAGTTGTTCCCCGGAGTACTTTGTTGAGACTGGTTGATGATTTACATTTCTTATATTCTGTGGATCATATTTTATATCTTGTGTGGATGAGATTAGTTGTGCCATGATTGTCGTAGACTTTGTTTTACAGCTTAAGTATGCCCTGATGGATCCATTAAATTGGGTTTGTCCATCGGTGCGTACTGCTGGCCATTGTCACGTGGCTGGTCCCTCGGTATTTTGGGACTGGGGCGTAACATACTGGAAGTCACAAGGCAACTAGAGATTAACCACTATGGTTTGCTACATAAAGTGCTATTTCATATCCTATATTTTTATTAGTATCCGATAATCTTTTTCTAGATGTGAGTCTAAAATTCTGTCTTCTCAAGTTCATAATGTCATTCCTTGTATTACTATCATGAGGCTACAACTAATTCCTTGTATCACTATCATGGGGCTACACTAACCCTAGCATCTAGCTATGTCTTCCCCAAATTATTCTAGAGCCTTAGAATCAAACAATCTTTCTAGCTTTTAATACTTACAAATTACTGCTACCTTAAGGAAATGTAGGGTTTTATCAGTTTCAAACGTCTACTACTAGGTTCAATTCTTATGCTAACAATCTATACTAGTTTTAACATCTAGAAAGAACCTATCAACCTACCCTACTAAGGGTAACCATCTTCTCATAAAATATCACATCAATCATACCTTCTCCCGTCTTGACTAGGATCTGCTCCTGGAGGAAATCATCGTGCGCAAGCATCCATCTCTCCGAAATAAGGAAGATGAGAAACAATAATAACGATATCGACGATAAATGAACGAATACAATAATGAAGTCCAAGGGCGACAATCGAATACAAGAGGAGTTTAAAAATCAGTTATGGATTGAGATCTTATTCAACATTAATCCTAAGTTGCAGGCTTGTTTGGTACAGTAACATAATTGAAATGATATGCTTTGACCTGCATGGGCCACCACTATGACTATGTCACGCCCCAGTCATAAAATGTATGGGTCCAGACACGTGGCAATGGCCAGCTTGTACGACTCTCTAGGGCTTTACAATTTAATGGGCCTGACGAAGTACACTTACGCTGTCCACGGTTAAGTGATCCAGCTAAATATCTACTTTTAATATCCAACAACTAAACTAAATCTCAATCCATAGTAAATAAAATCTCAAGAAGGAACGGTATACATCATTAGTCTGCAGCCCAATAATATAGCCATTCGAATAGACCAAGAGAATAATATAGGCCTATAAATACTATGCTACAATAGCAGAGTCATAATGGAAAATAGTACATTACTGTAATAGAGAAAGATATAATGATACCTGCAAGGATGTCCATCACACCACCAGATCAAGCCTCATCCAAACTGCTCAAATAACCTGGAAGGAAACCAAGTCCTCAGAGGGACGTAACAAGATACAAAAAGTACATACCATAATATAAATACTGAGTAAATTAAATCAGGGTGAACTATCCTCCTAAGTGAATATAATTTGAGGACAACTTAGTGCGTATGGGAAGTGTAGGCTAGACATATGCTGACATAATTCACCAATTGTCGTGACTGGCTAGTATATGCCACATATGCCCCCCATCTTGGGGCAATCTGCATATATAATAACGTACAACGCTCCGAAGAGCGTGGTGTCTGCATAAGTAAATACGTTCAACATTCTGAAGAGCGTGGTATCTGCACAACGTCCAATATCCCGAAGAGCGTGGTATCTGCACATATAACGTCCAACGCTCCAAAGAATGCGGTATCTACATAAATATATACGTCTGTATCGCTCCAAAGAATACGATATTTATATAAAGGAGGTGGGTGTCCCATACGCCTACTAGTCATCCTCTCCACCCAATGCCAATGTACAAGTCTCAAGTGCGACATGGACATCTCGTAACCATATGCAAGTCACTAAGAACCATACAACTACGCTAAATACCATCATATGTGCTACTCGCACTGATGGCCAGTCAAGTGCGTAATCCCGTGTCCTATCATGAACTCACTCTGTGACGTAGAATGATACGTGTCAAGGCCTCAGAGTTAAAATCATAACTCCGTCACTTAGGGTACGTCCACTAGACGCTAGGTCAAACACAAGTCCTAACGTCGACGCCTTCGTCGACTGCACCCGAGTCATTCTCTGACGCGCACAGATATATAATGTAGATAGCATAATATATAATATTAACTGAATTTAAACAGTACAACAAGGCAAGGTATACTTGCCTGAAAGCCAGGAGAAGATTCGAACACGAACTCGCTAGGGAAGTAGCAGCGCAACAATAAAAACTTGAGATGATATCCCCGGATGTTGTCACAAATATTATCAATAGTCCCAGAATGAGTGAGATACTCAAAAAAGAATATACATACATCCAATTTGGACACAAGGGCAAAAATATAATTTTTGGTCAATATAGGGTCCACAAGTGGGGCCGATCTTGCACCGAAAAATGTACCAGAGATAAAATTCTCCAAATTTGTTAATCTTAGTGTCTATAAGTCCAGAACGATGATAAGAACCCAACAAAACATCTAGAACTGGATTCTGATGTGCCGATCATGAAATCGCCCGTAATGTAGAACCGTGGGGCCCACAAAATGATATTTTGTCAACGTTCTCAGAATCAAACCAAACTTGGGTCACAGGACCAGCGTAATGCTGTGAATCCGATGGCACAAGTTTCGTTATGAAATGACAGACGCACACAAAATTAGGATGAGTGTCAAAACAGGTCGATACAGTATCTTTTGACGGATACGCATTGATTTTGGTGTGCACGCACATCCAAATCAAGTTCCGTGAAAGTCCACACATCCATGTTGATGATACGTGCCTTTCGGTGCAATTGGTATGCGATGTGGTTGCCCGGATTGACGGGACCAACTCTGTATCAGAAAATTTTTATTGTTTTATAAAACAGTTTTTCTTTAATTTAACAATAAATTATCTAGATATTAAAAACTGATTAAATTATTGTATTTGATGGAAAATGAAGGCGTTTATGTTGTGTACGCACCTGCGTAGGCAGTTCGTAAAAAGATCGAATGATGGCGGAGAAATCGTGACTCAAAGTTGAGCCCACGAATTATGGATTCTGCCACTGTTCGCGCTCGGGGACAGTCCGTCGACTGAGGGCGGCTGTTTTGGCGACTCATGGCGGCTCAGGTTAGTGCCAAATGGCGGGGGTGCTCGCCGACGGTCGGGGCTTATCGGAGGGGTGCTCCGTCGGCCTGCTACAGAGGCCAGAATAACAACAGCAACAACTACAGTAGCAGTAGGCGCAGCAGCAGCAGCAGCTGCTGCAGCGGCCCGACTGCGGGGGCCAGGACGGCGGTCGATGGCAATGGCGAAGGTGATGGTGGTGTTCGTCGGTGATGGTGGCGAAGGTGGTGGTGGCCATGGGCTGTTGCGGCAGTAGCGAAGGTGATGGTGGCGATGAAGGTGGAGGCCATGGGCTGCTGTGGTAGTGGCGAAGGTGATGGTGGTGTTCGTCGGTGATGGTGGCGAAGGTGGTGGTGGCTACGTGATGCTGTGGGTGGTTCGTGGAGGGGAGTTGGCAGCGGGTTGGCCGAAGGGGTAGTCCGCGGTGAAGGCGTGAGTGAGGGCAGTGGTGGTGGTCGTGGAGGGGATGGTAGCGGTAGTCATGGAAGTGAGGGCGGCGGTGGTGATGGTGGTTGCGGTGGTTATGGCGAGGGTGGTGGTCGGAGTTGAGGGCAGCGGTGATCGGAGGTGAAGATAGTGATGGTGGTTAATGGTGGTGATGGTTGTTAATGGTGGTTGCATATTGAGGGAGAGAGGGAGAGGGTGTTATTTTAAATAAGGAGAGAAGAAGAGAGTGTTGCCTAGGGATTAGGGCCGGCTAGGTTCCCAAGGAGAGGGGGTTTTCATGAAGGAATGGGTCGAGGTGATGTAATAAAGTTTGAATGAAGGGTGAAGATTGATTGTAGGTTGCATAGTTTCATGCAAAGAGGAGGGAGGTGCACATATGACCGGTCAAGCATGCCAAAGTGGGTTTTTTATTTGTTCCAACCAATAGGAGGTGGACACATGGCTAGCTATTTGCACAAAAGTCCCAAATAGTTTAGGACTTGCACAAAGAAAAAAAGTAGATTGGATGTGAAAAAATATTATATTTGGTGTGTTGTAGTGGAGAAAATTGGTGTGTGGTATTTTATATGAACCATGAGGGTGTGGGTGTGGGTTTGGGATTGGGTTAGTGTTTGGTCTAGTTTTGGGTTAGGTTGAGTTATTACACCAATTTTGTTAAAATTAGTGTCAAAGGTGTTCTTTAATTAATTGGGAGTACATAAGATTTAAATTAGGTTGAGTTATTACACAATTTCGATTGGAACGGGCAAAGATGCAAAGTTGGATTTAAAATTAAAAAATATGCAAAAATATTATAAAATTAAAATAAAGCTCAAGAGAGTGCATTCACGAGTGACACAAAGGTCAGGTTGAAGATTGGTACGTCTAGGTCAAGGGTGTAAAATTTGTCGGACGACATAAACTAGTGTAGTGCTCTAGATATTTAAACAACGGTAATGTGCAACTATTGAATCAAAAATTAAAGAGGTAAATAATAACTCCAATTATTAATCCAAAATAATTTTAAATATATCTCTAATCCTAGATTTTGGGTCAGAGGGTTTACAGTAGAAGTTGTCAAGCAAATCAGAGAGCGACTCCGGGTTGCACAAGATAGGCATTGGCATTAGATGTGTTCTTGCGAATTTTGCCAACATATGGAGTCATTAGATTCGAGGTTCACGGGAAGCTTCGCTCGTAATACGTCGGTCCATTCGATATCCTCGAGCGGGTGGGCGATGTTGCTTATCGTCTTGCCCTTCCGCCTTCGCTACGTGAGGTGCACGATATTTTTTATGTGTCTCAATTGCATAGGTATGCCCCGGTCCCGAGTCATATCCTCGACCATTTCAAGCTAGTCGTTGGTACCGACTTGTCTTACGAGGAGCAACCCGTATCCATTTTGGACCGAAAGAAGAAGTGCTCAAGAATTAGACTATCCATCTTATTCGGGTTGCTTGGGGTCACCACCCTTTTGGAGAGTCGACGTGGGAGCACGAGGATGATATCCGATCTCAGTATCTACACATGTTCGACACGGAAGGTATATTCGTTCTTATGCCTTCGTATCTTGAATCTTGCGATTCATTTACCCATGCTGTATGACTTTTTTTCTTTATATGCTTGAATTTGATTGCATGTGTATATGAGCTTGTAGTTAGCTTAGTGTTTGTTCTGATTTCTCTAGCTAGTCTTGGGTTTGAATTTCGTGGACGAAATTTTTCTAAGGTGGGTAGAGATGTCACTCCCCGTTCCGGATATACATATTTGGAACATATTAGTTTTCCTGCTTATATTATTTGTCACTTGCATGTTAATTATGTTGCATGTCATGAAGACTAGACCCATTCTTTGTTTCAATTAGACCCATGATTTAATTGTTGGGTGTCACGCCCCGATCCCGAAAGGGTCATTCGTCCTCGCCGGATCCTTTACGGAACCGATTCGTCCTCGCTGGGGCGTGATGCCGTGCAAGCCTGGGGTTGCGCTCGCACAATACAATAACTTGCAGTTTTAGGAACCCATTTTGAAACACAAATTATAAAACACATTCACAGAGATTTGAACACAAGTGCGGAAGAAACATGCTTTTTCATTGATATTTCAGAGTAATTTACATAGAGTTTACATTGATGCGCCTTCTCGGCTATTGAATTGAATTACAAAAGATAACTCAAAATACAGGGCGCGCTCCGTCAGATAGTCCACGTAGTTTATATATTACGCCCTTGTATAGATTGAAGTTCATGCCTCCAAAATGAACTGACTCCAGCTATACTTCAAAATAGAGGTGCTCCTAACGCCTCCTCGCTATGCACTAGCGTTGCACCGTTTGATTGCCTGAAATAGTTGCCCACAACGTGGGTCAGTACTCAACTTATACTGGTGAGCGGGATGAACCCACTCGACTAAATCGACACTAGCTTGTTAGGGGCGAGCATGCATTAAGATATCTTCTATAAGGAAGCAAGTGAAATCAATTCATATCAGTTGCATGTTTTGATAGGAATGAAAAATAGCATCGAATCCAACCAGTACACCGATTGCTTACTCAATCGATGCACGCCTTCCCTGCAACGAAACACAATTATACTTACCATCTGCACAAGACAATAAGTTAGCATGTGTCTATACTATGCGGTCATTGGTGTGATCGACACCTTAGGGACATATTTCAAGCATTAGCGGCGTGCCCTATCAGCCCGGGTAGCAAGCCCTACTGGAGGTCCCGCTATGCATCGTGACGAGCACGAATCAAATATTTCCCTCCGGATCGATACAGTTCCAGTGCCCCGGAAAGTCGTTTCGAGGAAATACCAAACCTTTTGCACAAGTTATTCCAGACCATGCAAATGCATGAATAATTCATATATCATACAATGCATCGAAATAAACAGAAGAAGTAAAGCAGCAACATATATATCTTATGCAATAGTTCATATTTTCTCAAGCGGTGTTCCGATTCAGTTATCCCATAAGTCCAAACTCTATCTGAGGCACCAGGCCGCCACCAATAACCAACTTTTCTTATAAACAAGCTCAAATTATAAGGTGTGCAAGCATATGATAAATTAGTCTACAAATCCCATGTTCCTTCTTAGTGGCTGGCATGCCTTGTGGCTAAGGATTTCCTAGGCGTCCAACCGGGCATCATCGAGTGAACGTTTGAAACATTAGAGATGTTGGCGTGAAGAAGTAGGAAAGAAGGGACCAAACCACTCACTGGTTAAGGGAAAAGAGGCTGAAACTAGGAATCCCGCTTAGCGACGATCAAACATCAGTTACGCGGACCTGAAACAGCACGAGCACCGAGTTAGAAATCTTGCCTATCCTTCCTTGCCGAACTCCCCAAAATCCAAGCTCCAAACGATAAAACCAGCAGCAAAACCAAGCAAATCGAAAGCAACACGAAATCAAAATCCCAAAGCGGTAATCAAGAAAACCAAGCAACCAAAACATGAAAACTATTGGACTCGTTTTAATAGAGGCCTTTCCATGAGTTGGAAAGGATCATCGTATTTCGCCCATGGCAAGAAGATGCCGAGATCTAAGTTATGACTCAGACGGACTAGCCATAAGCCCAATTATATAGTGCTCGTCCCGGTCGGATCGTGATTTGAGGCACTACATAATATACCACTAAGAAAAAGTTTTGATCCAAAACTTAAGAACAAGCCTTACCTCCGACTCAATGAACAACGAAAGATACTTCTCCTTCATCTCCGATTCGACTTCCCATGTTGATTCCCCAACTGTATGGTTTCGCCACAGCACGCGAACCAAGGACATCGTACGGTTGCAAAGTACCTTTTCCTTACGATCCAGAATCTGCACCGGCTCATCTGAGTATGACAAATTCATGCGCAATTCCAATTGTTCGAAGCTAACCACATGACTAGGGTCATGCACATACTTTCGAAGTTGAGAAACGTGGAATACGTCATACACTCCAGCCAAGGCGGGAGGTAGTACAATCCGATATGCCACAGCTGCCACCCGTTCTAGTATTTCAAAGGGGCCGACAAACCTGGGACTCAGTTTGCCCTTCACGCCGAAATGCATCACTCCACGCATCGGCGTCACTTTCAAGAAGACATGATCCCCGACCATAAACTCCAAAGGCCTACGATGAGTATCGGCATAGCTTTTCTGTCGGCTCTGCGCAGTGCGGAGTCTTTCCCGAATCAAGCGAACTTTCTCAACTTCCTGCTCCACCAGCTCTCGCCCGAGTACCTGCCGTTCGCCGACTTCGTCCCAACAGATTGGAGATCGACACTTGCGCTCATAGAGTGCTTAGTACGGTGCCATCTGGATGCTCAATTGGTAGCTGTTGTTGTACGCAAACTCTGCCAACGAAAGGTGTGTGTCTCAACTAGTCTTTAAATCAATTGCACACAGCCGTAACATATCTTCAAGTATCTGATTTGTCCTTTCTGTTTGGCCATCAGTCTGGGGGTGGTATGCGGTACTGAACTGTAGCTTGGTACCCAAAGCAGACTGTAGGCTAGTCCAGAAACATGATAAGAAACATCCGTCATGGTCAGAGACGATAGAAGCAGTCACTCCGTGTAATCGAACAATCTCATCTATGTAAATCTGTGCTAACCGATCGACGCTCTGTAAAACCCCATTCCTAAAGAAAATTGTATATACCCTTTTATTTATTAATTATTAATTTAATTGTAGTAATTAGGGCTAAATAGGAGAAATAGATTTTTAATAATTTTTATTTTAGGTGTTCGGGCACTTAGAGGAATTATTGAACCATCTGGAATTTTTTGGAATTTATTTCATGTAGGAGACCCCTTGAGCAGTTGCTAGCCTAACGGTGTGCATTATTCTAATCTATAAATTTCTTATGAGTATATATATATATATATATATATATATATATATATATATATATATATATATATATATATATATATGTATATATATATATATTTAAGAAGAAGAAAAGAAAAGAAAAGAAAAGAAACTATAAAGAAATTAGTAAACTAATAATAATAATAACAATGATAATCCTAATAGCCTTAAAGCCAAGCACAGCCAACTTAAAGCAAAACTAGCAATGCAACCCTTTAGCAAATTTCCTTCCCATTCCATTCCCACGTCCATTGCACAGCGCCCCCCCTTGCGGACCCGCTAACCCATCTCTTCTATATATATATATATATATAAATATATATATATATATATATATCCAGGCCGTCCAAACCATCCCGACGACCCCGACCTCGCGCACTGCAGATTCCCACACGAGGTACCTTCGTTCCGGAGTTGTTTTCCCATCGACTCGCTCAACCAAACGTCGTTTCGTCTTCACCGGTATGATCACCCCTTAACTCTCTTCCATATTTGTATAATAGCAGACCTCGAACAACGTGTACCCATAGGCGAGAACAGCGCCCAAGTTGGCGCGAGCAGACCCAATTCTGAGATCGCAGAAAACTGCGGTGACCACCCATGTTGCCGAGTTCGTATCTCCCACCACAGAGATCCGAATTCGATGATTCTTTTTGGTATGTGTAGAATACTTGACCTAGTTTATTTTCTGTTAAATAATCCTAGATTATTAGCTGTTGTGGACAGAATTAAATTCGTCACAAAACCCTATGAACCCACTTTTTCCAGAATTCTAAAAGTTGTGAAACGGAGCGCGCCCCGCCAAACGGGACCGCCCCGTCATGTACCAAGTATACCGAACGGTGCACACAGCGTAACCGGACACGTAAAAATTTGTAGAAACTGATTCGGATGCGTGTGCGAGCCAAAATCAGGCCGTATCTGCGGACACACCCCGTGTCGTAACTTTTGTGGAACTCTTGCGTATTTTGTGCACGCTTGTCAGATTGCGACAAAACTTGTGCCACTTGACTCGTGGTAACACGCTGGTCCTGTGACCCAATTTTCACGCAATTCTGGGACATTTGACCAAATCGCCAATTGGCGAGCCCCATAGTTGACTTTTTGGACGAAATTGTGTTCGGCTCATCGGAATCCACATTTGGACATACCGTTGGGTTCGTATTAACATTTAGAATTGTTTGACCTATAATTTGTCCCATTTAGAGACTGTTACCCATCGGCACGCTTTTCGGTGCAAAGTGGGCCACATTTGGACCCCGCTTTGACCCGAAATTACCGTTTTGCCCCTGTGTCCAAATTGGACGAAAGGGAAGTGCTTTTTTAGCTATTTTGCTTATTCTGGGAACGTTGGGGATGTTTATTTCAGCATCCGGAGATATTTGTTCTGTGGCCATAGCTTTTGATCCTGTGCGTTTGACTTCTGGACAGTACACCTTGCAGCTTTCTTACCAGGCAAGATACCTTGCCAAATTGTTACAGTACTTTTGTATGCTATTTATATTTCTTTATATTTGTTGCATTCTGTATATTTCTTGCATGTGTAGTTTTCTTTCAGTCATTACTATGTACTAGATATGTTGACACACACATGACACTTAGTATCATGAGAGAACAATCATTAGGCATATGGGCTTTTAACCACTCTGGTAAACCGTAGTATATAGTTTGCACTACTGGCGTGTGTCGCGCTGGTCGCTACTGTCACGCCCCAGTCCCAAAATACCAAGGGACCGGACGCGTGACAATGGCCAGCAGCACACACCGATGGACAAATCCAATTTAATGGATCCATCGGGGCATGCTTAAGCTGTAATATAACAATAAGTAGGTCCAATGATACAAGTCATAGTCTATACTAATCTCATCCATAAAAATAGTATATAAACTAAATAGCAAACTAGAATAAATGCTGAAGTAAAGATACTGTCTAATATCCAGCAAGAAATAATACTAAGTCGGGTGGAGACAAATCCACTACCGATAAATGGAAAATAGAGACAAGGAAATATAACTAAAACATACTAGAAAGTAACTAAGTATAAGCAGGGCCATCAACTGCTATCGTACCCTCGTCTGGTGTCGATCCGTAAAGCTGCGGGTACTCCTCGTCTGCTAAATCTGGAGAACAAAACCAGGTCCTCAACGGGACGTAACAAGATACAAAAGAATACGAGCCAAAATACAGTAAATGAACATGCAAGATAGACCAGAGATTAAACACAAGGAAAGCATATAAGCCACAAGAAATTTCTACATCTAAGACGGTGGCATGCCAATGATGCTATCAAACATGACTACAAGCAATCGGGATAACCGTAACTCAATGGGAGATCACGGTCCTATAGAAAGTAGGCCAATGGGGACTCCCAATCTATAGTATAGCTCTTTCGCTGCCCTATGGGAGCTCACGAATGAGGTGGTCAAATGAACAAGTCTCTATCGCAGCACAATGGGTACTCACAGTCGAGAATGCTCAAGTATAGTCAATGCCTAATAACGATCATCTAGGAACTAAAGAAACCAACCGAGTCAACTCAAGGAAGCGTAGAGTAAACATATACCATAACAATATATCTATGGAACAATTAGTGATCCATGGAAAAGAGCAAATAATGTACATGCACGTAAAATGAGAAAATAAGACTATAGCAGCAGGAACAAATCAAATATGAAAAGCGCATCAAGAAACTATATACGACAAAAAAGTAACAACTGAAAAGGAAAGCATGCAAATAATGTGCAAGAGTTGGCAACGTATCTTGCACGACAATGTATAAATAAGTCAAGAAATAAGTAGAAAAAACTGCAGGGTTTGGCAAAGTATACTTGCCTGGGGTCCTGCTGCTGGTATGAATCAGAGACCAAGTCACAGTCCAAATAGCCTATATATTACAATTTACCATGTCAAAAGATAATTTATTTTAACATATTTAATTCTGAAATAATTACTCTAAAATCTTATTTTAATCTTATTATTCTGATTTTTAGGTTAATTCCTAAATTTTGTCTAAAGGAACTGAATTTTATCAACTTGAGACTCATGGCACGCAAATAGAGGCGATCTGTTGACCAAAAAGTCAACCGACACAAACTCAACTTTTATGCATGATTTCCTGTAGATTTTATCGTCAAAAATATGCCGAAATTTATGGCTCGTCCGAATTCAAATTCGTTTGGGAATTATGGCACCTACAAGTTCCGTATCGTGCACCGATGGTTAAATTCTAACCTAAAAGTTCTACAAAATTAACAGTATGAAAATACATCAAATTAAATTCTGGGAAAAACATATGTCAATGATATCGACATTAGCTTTCCGAAACTTTAAACGGTTCATAATTCTGATTCCTGGTTCTCCCGAAATCGTGAAAACATTGAAACACGTCTATTTTTGGACATGCTGTGCTCTACGAATTTTCCAGAATTTAATACTCATAATTTCGTAAAACAAATTATATAATCAGAAATCTAACCTCAATATCATTCTAACGCAAGAAACTTGGCCTCGTTTGGAGTCCGAAGCTATGCACAATGGCTTCTGGAAGATGAAGGAACCCTAGATGGTAATTCTCTAAAATCTCTCTCTCTAAAAATAATAGGATAACTAGGGTTATAATATATATATATATATATATATATATATATATATATATATATATATATATATATATATATATATATATATAGGGATGTTGAGCGGCTGAATAAAAGTTGATAGGGTGACACGTGTCATGATTTGATTGGATGGTTTTGGTTATATTATTTATTTTTTTGATTTGCCTTTATCAAAACATTATTTAAGTCGTTTTAAATCTAAATAACTCAAATTAAACATTAAAAAATTAATCATAAAAATCTGAAAAAATTACAGAAAATATATTTTGAACCTAAAAACCCTAGAAAAATATTTGGGATAATTATATATTCATAGATTTCCTACTATAATTAGGAGAATCTCTAAAAATTAGTTTTACCATAAAACTAAAAATAAATACTAACATTATTCCAAAAATTCTGAAATAATTTCAGAAAATATATAATAATATTATAAACCTTAGAAAATAATGTGGGTCCATTCTATATTCCTGGGCTTGCACAATAAATTCTACAAGTTCTAAAAAATTAGTTTTAGCCTAAATAACTCCCATTAAATACTAAAAATACTCAGAAAATTCCCAAAAAATTTTAGAAAATATATTTTATTATTTAGAACCTAAAATAAAAGTTTGGGATATTTTTAATTATATTTGAATCTAAAATAAATTCTTGAAAATCCTAGAAAACTAAAGAAAATTGTGAAAAATCCAAATTAAAAAATTTCTGAAAAATCAGGGGGGTTACAATCTACCCAACTTATAAAAATTTCGTCCTCGAAATTAAAATAGGGTAGGGTTCTCTTTATCAAATCTCACTTGATTACAGTCTAAAGAATTCTTCTCAAGTGAACATTGCGGTCTCTATCCAACTTAGAATTTACCCAGCTATCATCTAAGGCTTTACATCTTGGAAAGCTATGCCCCAAATTATTGAATCATGTTATTGAATCCTCAAGTCTTTAACACCAAACATATCACCTATGGTATTCCCTTAATCATTTATAAAAGGGTCATCAAACAATGCGACCGGCCTGTGGGGTATATCTAGTACTACCTATATATCAAACTTATACCAAGCACGAGATTTCGTCCTTCCGAAATAAGGGAAGACGGAGAGCAATAATTAAAGAGTTCAAGGGTGAGGTAATATAATAGAAGTATCGGGGTCAAGGCGTTTAAAGAATTCAAATGGGCATTATCAAACAGTTGTGGATTGAAGTCCTATTTTGGTAATTCTTCGTTCGCATGCTCGTATTAGTACATTTACGTAACCGATACGATATGCTCAGACATATCTAGAGGGCAAGTATACTAGTCAACTATATATCTTAATCCACGTAAAGTAGTCGTGCGAAGAGCGAACCAAAATGTACTAAGGTTGATCAGATCGTAATACACTGATTCTGAATAGACAATTATATTAGTGTACATGTCCATTAATACATATGTCATGAACAAGCTCGATAAAGAATAAGCTTGCAAAACTAGGCTATAGAATAGCAGCATAAGTCAAGTACAACAAATTTAAGTACGTTAGATGATGATGAAAGGAGGTACAAATTAATCTTCGTTCACAAAACAAAAACAACCAAGCAACCATAAAAATAACAGACTCTACAATCGCTACAGTTATCATACAACCTCCTTGTCTAAGTCGCTAGTTGACCAAATAGGGGCAAGGACCTTTAAATTCTATCGTCTGAATAACCACTATCTTCTTATATAAGTCTAAAGTCGTGTCATCCTAGTTCACCTCATCAATGGGTCAATAGGGCTAGGTGGTACTATGTTGTGAGGCATACTACCCAACTTAAAATAATAAACTAATACTAAAAATGTCTTAAGGATACTATGGAAAATCTTGTTAAGGTCTACGAGAAGGGGGCTTGGTACCTATTAGGGTCTCCTCCTGAAGTAAAGATACTGTCGAATATCCAGCAAAAAATAATACTAAGTCGGGTGGAGACAAATCCACTACCGATAAATGGAAAATAGAGACAAGAAAATATAACTAAAACATACTAGAAAGTAACTAAGTATAAGCAGGGCCATCAACTGCTATCGTACCCTCGTCTGGTGTCGATCCGTAAAGCTGCGGGTACTCCTCGTCTGCTAAATCTGGAGAACAAAACCAGGTCCTCAACGAGACGTAACAAGATACAAAAGAATACGAGCCAAAATACAGTAAATAAAAATACAAGATAGACCAGAGATTAAACACAAAGGAAGCATATAAGCCACAAGAAATTTCTACATCTAAGACGGTGGCATGCCAATGATGCTATCAAACATGACTACAAGCAATCGGGATAACCGCAACTCAATGAGAGATCACGGTCCTATAGAAAGTAGGCCAATGGGGACTCCCAATCTATAGTATAGCTCTTTCGCTGCCCTATGGGAGCTCACGAATGAGGTGGTCAAATGAACAAGTCTCTATCGCAGCACAATGGGTACTCACAGTCGAGAATGCTCAAGTATAGTCAATGCCTAATAACGATCATCTAGGAACTAAAGAAACCAACCGAGTCAACTCAAGGAAGCGTAGAGTAAACATATACCATCATAATATATCTATGGAACAATTAGTGATCCATAGAAAAGAGCAAATAATGTACATGCATGTAAAATGAGAAAATAAGACTATAGCAGCAGGAACAAATCAAATATGAAAAGCGCATCAAGAAACTATATACGACAAGAAAGTAACAACTGAAAAGGAAAGCATACAAATAATGTGCAAGAGTTGGCAAGGTATCTTGCACGACAATGTATAAATAAGTCAAGAAATAAGTAGCAAAAACTGCAGGGTTTGGCAAGGTATACTTGCCTGGGGTCCTGCTGCTGGTATGAATCAGAGTCCAAGTCACAGTCCAAATAGCCTATGTATTACAATTTACCATGTCAAAAGATAATTTATTTTAACATATTTAATTCTGGAATAATTACTCTAAAATCCTATTTTAATCTTATTATTCTGATTTTTAGGTTAATTTCTAAATTTTGTCCAAAGGAACTGAATTTTATCAACTCGAGACTCATGGCACGCAAATCGAGGCGATCTGTTGACCAAAAAGTCAACCGACACAAACTTAACTTTCATGAATAATTTTCTGTAGATTTCATCATCAAAAATATGCTAGAATTTATGGCTCGTCCGAATTCAAATTCGTTTGGAAATTATGGCACCTACAAGTTCCGTATCGTGCATTGATGGTTAAATTCTAACCTAGAAGTTCTACAGAATTAACAGTATAAAAATAAATCAAATTAAATTCTGGGAAAAACATATGTCAATGATATCGACATTAGATTTCCGAAACTTTAAACGATTCATAATTCTGATTCCTGGTTCTCCCGAAATCGCGAAAATATTGAAACACGTCTATTTTCGGACATGCTGTGCTCTACGAATTTTCCAGAATTTAATACTCATAATTTCATAAAATAAATTATATAATCAGAAATCTAACCTCAATATCATTCTAACGCAAGAAACTAGGTCTCGTTTGGAGTCCGGAGCTATGCGCAATGGCTTCTGGAAGATGAAGGAACCCTAAATGGTAATTCTCCAAAATCTCTCTCTAAAAATAATAGGATAATTAGGGTTATAATATATATATATATATATATATATATATATATAGGGATGTTGAGCGGCTGAATAAAAGTTGATAGGGTGACACGTGTCATGATTTGATTGGATGGTTTTGGTTATATTATTTGTTTTTTTTATTTGCCTTTATCAAAACATTATTTAAGTCATTTTAAATCTAAATAACTCAAATTAAACATTAAAAAATAATCATAAAAATCTGGAAAAATTACAGAAAATATATTTTGAACCTAAAAACCATAAAAAAAATATTTGGGATAATTATATATTCATAGATTTCCTACTATAATTAGGAGAATCTCTAAAAATTAGTTTTACCATAAAACTAAAAATAAATAATAACATTATTCCAAAAATTCTGAAATAATTTTAGAAAATATATAATAATATTATAAACCTTAGAAAATAACGTGAGTTCATTCTATATTCTTGGGCTTACACAATTAATTCTACAAGTCCTAAAAAAAATTAGTTTTAGCCTAAATAACTCCCAATAAATACTAAAAATACTCAGAAAATTCCCAAAAACTTCTAGAAAATATATTTTATTATTTAGAACCAAAAATAAAAGTTTAGGATATTTTTAATTATATTTGAATCTAAAATAAATTCTTGAAAATCCTAGAAAATTAAAGAAAATTGTAAAAAATCCAAATTAAAAAATTTCTGAAAAATCAGGGGGGTTACAGCTACCCCCACAGTATGTCGATTTCTGGAGTCTCGCTGGTCGCTACCCCCGCAGTATGTCGATTTCTGATATCCATTGACGGGTGTGTGAGTTGTGAGGTAAATCGAGTAGCCTACCCTTGCCCATACGTCGAAAAGTTGTCCTCATTTGCATTCATATAGATGGTTTTGTACAGCGTACTTATTTATTTTTAAATAATATGCATGTTTGCTGTATTCAAATTGGCTCACTTTTCTGTATCTTGTTACGTCCCTCTGAGGACCTGGTCCTCTGCCAGGTGTATCTGTTCTTGAGTATTTGCAGGAGCACAAATTTGGATGGTTATATATGTTTCATGGATGTCCTCTCTTCGAGTCCGTGATTGCTAGCTGGTATTCTTATATGGTGTTGTTGTGTTATACTTATTTGTATTTGCTCTTACATTCGAGTTGGTAGTAAATTTGTTTCCATCCAACTATCATCTTTAGATACTTCTTATTGAGATCTAGTTATATAGATATTGGTTATTTATTTATATTGATTTTCTGTGGATGAGATTTAGATTATACCCTGTGACTTGTGATATATGTTTATACCACTTATGGATTGATATTCATATTATAGCGTACGTGTGGATTTTGGTTTCCATATATTGGAGTTGCCATATCCATGCGGCTGGCATGCTTACGTATTCTTAGTCCTACGTATTTTGGGACTGGGGCGTGACATATTTTTGTGGTAGCCCATGCAGGTCGAGAGTATATTGTCTCGGTTACGTTATTGTACCGAACAAGCCTGCACCTAGGAATAGAGTATAGGATCTCATCCATAATTGACTATGATTCACTCTCCTTCCAATCCATTATATCTGAATAATTGTATCATGCTTGATTCCTGTACTTCCTAATAGTTCTTTGAGAATAGCCTTCTGCTAGAATATAGGAACCCCTATTATTAGGATGATAATTATGGTAGCACACCTATTAAGAATACAACGAGAATATAGACACACCACTAAGTTTAGAATATCTAGTGAACCCTAGAATTCCTTATCTATAGATTGGTTTACCATTACCCCTTGATGTATTATGAGGACTTGGGAGTAGTATAGATACTACTAGAGTTAGTTAGAAGTTTGACCATATTGTTTGACCCTAGTATTGAGGGACCAATAGAAATCCAAGGTTAAATATTAGGGCTGGACCTAACTCTTATGGTGAGATAATATTAGAACTATGAACTTAGATTATTGTCTTATTAGTAGCAGACGGTACCTTAGGAAGCCAAGAGCAATAAATATAATATTTCTCTTGATCATAACTCGAACATAGCAACTAGCATACCACTCCTCCTTAGAAAACCACGATGCTATATAGAGCCCCCTATTTAATTTCATATATTGTTCCTCTGCGAGATTAGCGTTCGCTAATTGTGCGACGACCAAAATCTTGTTCCTCTATTCTTCATCTTTCAACTCGTGCCATCTGACACTTCTGCTTATAGACCAAGTGTTTTTATTCTATGATTAGGATATATAGCCTGCTAGGATTATAGTTGTAATTTTTAAATTTTGAAATTTTGTGCTTAGTAGTTAATAACTTGATGGGTTAAGCTATTCTTGTAGATTGAGACCTGGTGCTTATTCCTTAATTTTAAATTGCGTAATATGTACCCCCACCTCGACACGAGTTATATTCCCTTTTCCTTGAGGCCAGTAACTGTTCCACTCTTACTATTGACACTTGCACTAAGACTAAGACTTAGGACGACAGTATTTTTTTAGACTGTAGAACTTAGAGGCTATACCCCCTACTTTGTCGACTATCGACTTAGACAAGGAATTAGTATGACAAATGTAGAGATTATAGAGTCTTATCTTTTTATGAACTTGAATTGTTATGTACCTCCTTTCATCATAATCCAGCATATTTATATTTTCTGTACTACCTTGATTTATGCTGCTATTATAGCCTAGTTTTTTTTTGCAAGCTTATTCTTTTATCGAGCTTGCTCATGACATATGTATTATTGGGTGCACACAATGATACAATTGCCTAATCAGAATTGGTGTATTAAGGTCTAGCTAACCTTAGTGCACTTGGTTCACTCTTCGCATGACTACTTTACGTGGATTGAGATATATGGTAGTAGACGGATATGCTTGCCCCTAGACATGTCTGACACATCGTTCCGGTTACATAACTGTACTGATACGAGCATGTAAATAGGAAGTTATCAAAAATAGGATTTTAATCCATAACTGTCCTGATAACTCCCTTTTCGAATTCTTTAATATCTTTGAACCTCGTACTCGTATACTGTCACCTCCACCTTGAATTTTTTATTATTGCTTTTCGTATTTCCTTATTTTGGAAAGACTAAACCTCGTGCTAGTATAAGTTGATACACTAATAGTACTAGATAAACCCCATAAGGCTAATCATATGACTTAGTGACACTCTTTTATAATTGATTAAGAGCATATCATAGGTGATATATTTGGTGTTGAATCCTGAGGATTGAATAACATGGTTAAATAATTTGAGGAATAATTTTCCTAGATGTACAGCCTTAGATAAAAAATGGGTAAATTTTAAGTTCGGTAGATTGTGAACCTCTCACCCAAAATTAGACCTACTTGGCCGAGATAGTGAGACTAAGGTTAGATTGAGTCCAGTTAGAGATAGAACACGATATTTTTATTTGACTTTGCAATAATTATATCACTTAGCGCACCTTACCGTGCTCTGATAATTAGAACACTACACTAGCCACTACATTCCTACAAATTCCATACCCTTATCTTAGACGTGTCCATCACCCAATTCTCATCTTTGTGTAATTTTTTTAATTGTTGGGCGCTTTTATGCAAAAGAGCATTTAGGTGTCTACACCATTGGTTATGACACATGAAGAAACCTATTTTTCGCTCATGTGGATTTTTTCCATGATTTTTTGGGATGTGCAATGCGCAACATAGCCCACCCCTTTAAACCTAGTCTTGCATTTTAAACGATGCAAATCTTATACCATCCTTGACATTCTATTGTGGCTTAATTTTAATTTCGAGGACGAAATTTTTATAAGTTGGGTAGAATGTAAAACCCCCTTGCTAAAAAAAATCGTATATACCCTTTTATTTATTAATTATTAATTTAATTATAGTAATTAGGGCTAAATAGGAGAAATAGATTTTTAATAAATTTTATTTTAGGTGTTCGGGCACTTAGAGGATTTATGGAACCATCAGGGATTTTTCAAAATTTATTTCATGTAGGAGACCCCTTGAGCAGTTGCTAGCCTAATGGTGTGCATTATTCTAATCTATAAATTTTTTATAAGTATATATATATATATATATATATATATATATATATATATATATATATATATATATATATATATATATATATATATATATATATTTAAGAAGAAGAAAAGAAAAGAAAGTACAAAGAAATTAGTAAACTAATAATAATAATAATAATGATAATCCTAATAGCCTTAAAGCCAAGCACAGCCAACTTAAAGCAAAACTAGCAATGCAACCCTTTAGCAAATTTCCTTCCAATTCCATTCCCACGTCCATTGCACAGCGCCCCCCCCCCCCTTCGGACCCGCTAACCCATCTCTTCTCTCTTTCTATCCTATATATATATATATATATATATATATATATATATATATATATATATATATATATATATATATATATATATATATATATATATATATATATTATTTCATAAAACCCTAACCTAAAATCTCCAGACCCCCTCTTCTCATCTAGAGTCGCCACCGCAGCCAGAGAACCCCGCCAGGCCGTCCAAACCATCCCGACGACCCCGACCTCGCGCACTGCAGATTCCCACACGAGGTACCTTCGTTCCGGAGTTATTTTCCGTCGACTCGCTCAACCAAACGCCGTTCTGTCTTCACCGGTATGCTCACCCCTTAACCCTCTTCCATATTTGTATAATAGCAGACCTCGAACAACGTGTGCCCATAGGCAAAAACAGCACCCAAGTTGGCGCGAGCAGACCCAATTCTGAGATCGCAGAAAACTGCGGTGACCACCCATGTTGCCGAGTTCGTATATCCCACCACAGAAATTCGAATTCGATAATTCTTTTTGGTATGTGTAGAATACTTGACCTAGTTTATTTTTTGTTAAATAACCCTAGATTATTAGCTGTTGTGGACAGAATTAAATTCGTCACAAAATCCCGCGAACCCACTTTTTCCAGAATTCTAAAAGTTATGAAACAGAGCACGCCCCGCCAAACGGGACCGCCCCGCCGTGTACCAAGTGTACCGAACGGTGCACGCAGCATAACCGAACACATAAACATTCGTGAGAACTGATTCGGACGCGTGTGCGCGCCAGAATCAGGTCGTATCCGCGGACACACACCGTGTCGCAACTTTTGTGGAACTCGCGCATATTTTGTTCATGCTTGTCAAATTGTGACGAAACTAGTGCCACTGGACTCGTGGTAACGCGCTGGTCCTGTGACCCAATTTTTACGCAATTCTGAGACGGTTGACCAAATTGCCAAATGGTGGGCCCCACAGTTGACTTTTTGGACGAAATTGTGTTCGGCTCATCGGAATTCACATTTGGATATACCGTTGGGTTCGTATTGACATTTAGAATTGTTTGACCTATAATTTGTCCTATTTAGAGACTGTTACCCTCGGTACACTTTTCGGTGCAAAGTGGACCACATCTCGACCCCGCTTTGACCTAAAATTACCGTTTTGCCCCTGTGTCCAAATTGGACGAAAGAGAAGTGCTTTTTTAGCTATTTTACTTATTCTGGGAACGTTGGGGATGTTTATTTCAGCATCCGGAGACATTTGTTCTGTGGCCATAGCTTTTGATCCTGTGCGTTTGACTTCTGGACAGTACACCTTGCAGCTTTCTTACCAGGCAAGATACCTTGCCAAATTGTTACAGTACTTTTGCATGCTATTTATATTTTTTATATTTATTGCATTCTGTATATTTCTTGCATGTGTAGTTTTTTTTCCAGTCATTACTATGTATTAGATATGTTGACACACACATGGCACTTAGTATCATGAGAGGACAATCATTAGGCGTATGGGCTTTTAACCACTCTGGTAAACCGTAGTATATAGTTCGCACTACGGGCGTGTATCGCGCTGGTCGCTACCCCCGTGGTATGTCAATTTCTGGAGTCTCGCTGGTCGCTACCCCCGCGGTATGTCGATTTTTGATGTCCATTGACGGGTGTGTGAGTTGTGAGGTAGATCGAGTAGCCTACCCT
Organism: Iris macrosiphon; assembly: GCA_036927795.1. Classification (NCBI taxonomy): domain Eukaryota; kingdom Viridiplantae; phylum Streptophyta; class Magnoliopsida; order Asparagales; family Iridaceae; genus Iris; species Iris macrosiphon. The sequence continues at coordinate 118,235,441 of JAYESA010000014.1, forward strand.
TGCCCATACATCAAAAAGTTATCCTCATTTGCATTCATATAGATGGTCTTGTACAGCGTACTTATTTATTTTCAAATAATATGCATGTTTACTGTATTCAAATTGGCTCACTTTTCTGTATCTTGTTACGTCCCTCTGAGGACCTGGTCCTCTGCCAGGTGTATCTATTCTTGAGTATTTGCAGGAGCGCAGATTTGGATGGTTATATATGTTTCGTGGATGTCCTCTCTTCGAGCCCGTGATTGCTAGCTGGTATTCTTATATGGTGTTATTATGTTGTACTTATTTATATTTGCTCTTACATTCGAGTTGGTAGTGGATTTGTTTTCATCCAACTATCATCTTTAGATACTTCTTATTGAGATCTAGTTATATAGATGTTGGTTATTTATTTATATTGATTTTCTGGGGATGAGATTTAGATTATACCCTGTGACTTGTGACATATGTTTATACTACTTGTGGATTGATATTCATATTACAGCGTACGTGTGGATTTTGGTTTCCATATATTGGAGTTGCCATATCCATGCGGCTGGCATGCTTACGTATTCCTAGTCCTACGTATTTTGGGACTGGGGCGTGACACGCTCCAAGCAACTTTTATGGGAAGAAAGTGGGCTGATTTGGTCAAACGATCAACTATGACCCAAATCACATCATGCCCCCGCGACATCTTCGAAAATCCCACAATGAAGTCCATAGTGATGTTGTCCTATTTCCATTCGGGAATAGCGAGGTTCTGCAACTCCCCGCCGGACCTCTGATGTTCAGCTTTCACCTGTTGACAGGCCATGCACTGTGACACAAAGGTTGCCACATCCCGCTTCATACCTTGCCACCAGAAGGTACCGCGTAAGTCCTTGTACATCTTAGTGCTCTCCAGATGCAAAGAATACTTCGCGTAGTGTGCTTCTGCCATAATTTCCCTTTGGAGTTCAGGGTCGCTAGGGACGCATAGCCTTCCTTTCATCTGTAAGGCCCCATCTTCGCCTGCCACAAAGTCAGACGTCTTTCCCGCCGAGATCAATCCACGTACCTTCGCTAGGAACTGATCGCCCTCCTGAGCTGATTTGATTCTATCACATAAACTCAGTTCAAGATGGATTGGTGCCAGCTGCACTCCTTGATGCCGAACTCGAAACTCGATGCCCATCGCCTCAAGATCTCGAAGTAAAAGATTGTTTATAGATAACGAGCCCACGTGCTTTTGACTCAGAGCATCAGCAACGACGTTTCCCTTGCCCGGAGTATAAACGATCGTTAGATCATAGTCCTTAATAAGTTCTAGTCAACGCCGCTGTCGGAGGTTCAATTCTTGTTGGGTGAATAGATACTTGAGGCTCTTGTGATCTGTGAAGATTTTGCAAGCAACACCATAAAGATAATGCCTCCACAACTTTAGTACAAATATAATCGCCGCCAATTCCAAATCGTGTGTCGGGTAGTTTTTCTCGTGTGGCTTTAGTTGCCTGGAGGTGTACGATATTATCTTATCCCGTTGCATGAGTACACATCCCAAGCTGAGTCCTGAAGCATCACTGTATATCTGAAACTCCTCTACCCCATCTGGAAGTGCAAGAATCAGAGCTGAAACAAGACGCCGCTTAAGTTCTCGAAAGCTGGCTTCACATTCATCACTCCATTTGTATACAATCCCTTTCTGAGTAACGCGAGTCAAAGGCGAGGCCAGTTTAGAGAAATCTTTCACGAACCTACGATAGTATCCTGCTAGGCCGAGAAAGCTTCGTACTTCTCTTGATTTATTACTGTAATATCTTTGTTCAACATAGGATCGTGTGACATTACTTAGCGTCCGATTAATATTCGGGTGCCAACGCCGTACGCGGAGTTGTGTAACGTCACCTAGACATGGATATCGAGACCCTATATATTCTCGTGTTTGCAATATCAAGTATGTCATACCACATGACACCTAACACTATTCATGAGACAGAATCTTCCTGAGATATTCATGGTGATTCTGTATAGGTTACAGGTTTCATGACATCTTCTTTATACACATGCTTAGATCTCATTATGACTTGCTGCATTAGATATGATCTTGTGTGTCATGGACATGAGACGTGTGATTACATTGGGTGGGGAAAGATTTACCATACAAAAGGCTGATTATATATATTACATTACTGGAGGTGTCTTAGACTCTGACACAGAGCTTTGGCACATTACTGGACCTTCGAGAGAATACTGCTATGGATTTCCCCGACACATATCCTATAGTAGTCTCAGCCCTAGTATGATTAAAACTCTCACTTGCATATCACTTAGCTGGTTATATAGTTGATTCATTTATTGCTGCACTATATTTATTTTGGCTTGAGTTATTTTGTACCCTGTTATGTCCCCTGAGGACCTGGATCCGGATTATGTCCCCAGATATAGCAGAGGAGTTCTATCCAGAGGTATATGGAGATGGAGCAGGAGCAGGCACTGGAACTGAGCCGATCCCCGAGGACGAGGTGATCGCCAAGAATTGATTCTGAGTATATGCTTATTCTATACTCAGTATTTGCTGTTATTTACTCTTTATTCTTGTCCGTTGAACCATTGTATCAGACTTATCCTCGGGTTGTTCCCTGAGATATATTTTATTGAGACTTGTTGTTGATTTACATTTCTGATATTGTTTGTATTTATTTCTGTGGATGAGATTAGTACCATTGCCCATATTGTTGTTGTACAGCTTAAGTACACCCTGATGGGTCTATTAAATTGGATTTGCCCATCGGTGTGTGCTGCTGGCCATTGCCACGTGTCTAGTCCCTCGATATTTTGGGACTGGGGCGTGACAAAAATTAAGGGTACTTTCCCCTTGAACAATGGTGCGCACCAGACGGATGGCCGTTAAAGGGAACGAGTGAGTTTCTTCTTCCTTGCTCGTTATTGCACACTTTATTTTTTTGGGTGTTTAGCCACCGACACTTGTTAGCTGTAAATTATGGACATTTAGCTTCATTTACATGATTGTAATTAATTAAACTGTATGTGATCATGGTTATGTACTTTTGATACTCTGCCAGCTTTCTTATTTTGCATAGCTGGTTTCCAGAATATCATGGCAGGGCATTTGGGACACCTTACTTACTTGTCATATATGTTCTATGTTTATTGTTCTTGTTTGACTGATTGAGACAATATAAGTACTGTGTGACCCTAAGTGACTTACTTGTAGTATGTACCCCCTTGTCTAGTTATAGCCGTGACCGTCGTACGACGTTCTATACCTTGTACGGGGGAGCTGGCCATGTATGTCTCCGTATTTCGGTACTGGGCATGACATTTTGATAGAGCGTCGGAGACGCCTTACTGTTTTGTCTTATATGTTATATGTCACGCCCCAATCTCCCGCAAGCTCGATAGTCCCCGCTGAACGTGAATCACCACGTTTACAGCTCTCCCGCAGGACCATCGTTCTCATTGGGACGTGATGCCGTACGAGCCTGGAGTTGCGCTCGTACAAGGCAATGTTGTCAAACACCAAATGTTATCATTGAAACAACCAAGTTGCAGCGGAAGTCAAGTATTGTGTACCAAGCACACAATCAGAGTAATACGCAGCGAAGCTCACGATAGGGTCAAATGAAATGCCTCATCGAAGACAAGGCCACGAAGGCGATGCCACGAAGGCGATGAAATACTCTTGCTCTTTTCTCTAGCCCACAAAGGTACTTACAGTTCATACGTCATGTCCCGTATATCCAAGCAGCGCCACTACGCCTGCGTACCTGAAATATTGCTCACAAACGTGGGTCAGTACACAACCGTACTGGTGAGCGGGGTAACCCACTCGCCTAAGCCGACACTAAGTAAAAAAATAGTGAATGCAAACAGTTATATGGTAATCTTTCTAGTTGAATCCTAGATTCATTTCATGGCATAGGGATGACATGTTAAGGAAAGCTGTAAAGCAGTTTAAGCATGCAAGCACTCAACTCAAACCAAACGACAAGCAATATATAAGCAACTCGAGGGAAATTAGCATGCAAACTGTCCTGCTCAAGTCCAAGCAACACGATAATATGTCGAACCATCAACCAAGCCTCAATATCCATCATCAACCAACACTTACAATCCAAATCTCACAGTGCACACTCTTGCCGAGGCAAGGTAGCCGCGCCTACACGAAAGTCAAACCAACAAAAGAAAAGCAAGCCGACACTATACTATATGAAGTCACTGGCCAAGCCATAAAGGACTTTGATCGGACTGATCAAATGCAGTTCTCCTCGAAACAGCGCTAAGTAGCTAACCCACCTGGATCGATTCCAACCGCTGGCACCGCGCCCAAGACGCGTTACCCAAATTGTCTCCTCCATGGCCGAACGGTCCCGGTGCCCCGGAGTACCCGTTCGAGGAGACCAAACCCTGTGCAATACAGGTTGTCCGTGACATGCAGACACCAAGTAGGTATGACGAGAGGATCGAACATTCTCGCCCCACCAAGCGATCCTAGACTCGTTCTGCCAATAATCCAACCAACACATCCATAACCATTCTTCCAACATATAGCCCAAGGCACCATTCACAAGTTATTCCCATAGGCATAATGCCTCTTCTCAACACAGTATTTCCAATGGTGCAACACCCATGCTCAAAGCTAACCCATGGCACAATGCCGTTTCAGTGGCACAATGCCCCATTCGTGGCACGATGCCCCATCAAGCGGCACAACACCCTCGCCGATGCAGTTGTTCTGTTTCGAACCACAACTGCTCGCTTTGTAAGACAAAGCGACCAAGTAATACCCGTGCACGGATGCACGCTCGCTCGCCCAAATCTAAATATTCCCAATTTCTCAATGCATCATTCCAACTGTCCAAGCATAATCCCAATTATCCAACCAACTGCCTCAAATGTAATATTCCAACTCTAGCTCCAACTATCCAACACGTAAATCATTCAAGCCACAATCCTACCAAGCCAACGATGCACACTCTATGCATGCCTCAGTGTAGTGCTTCCCGATGTTTCAGCCCAAGTGTACAAGCCATTACGTGTTTTCCATATTATTAGGCATGAAGGAGTAAAGGAGAAGGGAAAGAGCCCACTCACAATGTTTGATCCCGTTAGGCATCCTGTCCTGCCGATACGGCCAATCCCTTGAACCCGTGGTCCGATGCAAGAGCGATCTACTCAACTGGTATGACCGTGCGAGCAGGTCGTGCTCTACAAATCATCCGACCGATCGGACTAAGGAAGATGGCATTATCATTCCAACTCAGCTATCTCAGTACTGCTCTGAACGAACACCTGATTTCTATCGAACCCGCTAGCCATCTGTACATGAAACAACTCAATCAATACTTATTTCCAAAATCCAACAAATCAAATGGAACCAGCATTTATTTCATTCAATCCGACTCAGCGTAACGCACCGTACGGTTGCGGGGCGTTACATAATATACCACTTAGAATCAGGTTCGTCCACGAACCGTGCTGGTACTTATTCCTTACTAGCATGCCACAATCCAATTCCATAGATCTGCTCTATGCAACTCTCATATTTACTATTTCTGACACAACATCTCGTTCTGCTTAACGCTCGAATAAATTTTTACGAATTCCCACATCCTCCTTGCAGCTCAACACGAATTTCTCGTATCGCTTAGTTTTGGATCGTACACGTATTTAAGGCATCCGTAAAATACATGCATTTCAGCCGAGCTTTGCGATAGCAAATTTGAACAAGTTACAAGGGTATCTTTATGTTCAAGGCGTCCATTTGCTTTGCTCCTAATTGAACCAAATCATAATTCCCATTCCAACATATTCACTTGAGAACTATTCTCGATTATGCAGATTTTCCACCGACTCAATCAGTTCGCGTTCCAACTCAATCCATCCAACTATTTCTGAATCCGCACTAGCAACATCTCTAAATATACTTCATGCACCGAACGATCAACTCAAAAGATACTACCCCATCTAGGCGACTTACCCAAATATCAACTTTGCTTAGATCAGCTCAACCAAACATCTCTTCCATCAAATCTCAATACCTCGCTGGGTGAACATCTATATTGAGGTTCGTGTGATCCACGAAGATCTTGCCGCCACGCCAAAGGGATAATGTTGCCACAATTTTAACGTGGACACACTCGCCACAATTCCTAGGTTGCGCATGGAATAGTTCTTCATGCTGCTTCTACTGCCTCGAAGCATAGGATATCACCTTCGCCTTCCGAATGAGCACGCTTCCCAGACTAAGTTTCGAGACATCTTATAAATCTGAGGCACATCTGTCCCTTCCAGTATTCGCAAATATTTGATTTGAACGAGCCGCCACAGTCGTCCATTCATATAAATGCTATTCCCTTCCAGAGCACGATGAGTCAGAGGCGATGCCATCTACAAAAATCTGAGACTCTGAATCTCATCAGTTGACTTAGGCCAATCCCACCATCGCTTCGATCTTCCGGCTGCATCTTCAGCTGAAGGCTATCCCAAGGATCTCTCAAATCTAACACTTAGTCAATAAGCCAAATCACATTGCTCACATCTGCCCTCGACGCATTCCCAAATACGCCGCCTCAAGGGTCGTTTTATGGGTCAACCATATTCAATCTCTGATCTGCGGGCAAGTCACTAGGGTCAGCTGTCCCGAAGTTACGCTCGATAATTGTAATCATCACGATGGACAGTTACTATGAACCATGCTATATCTCATCTGCAAATCCGAATCAAAATCCAACCATTCCATCCGAGCGAACTTCCGAATCCGAGAACTCATGCACTACCTCTGCTGATCTGTCAACCAATGCCGCTTAACCACCTAGAGTCTTGCTATCTATTCGAGCCACAATTCGAGAACTGTGCTCGTTTGAAACTGTCTTCTATCAATCCGTCTTACTGTTCTGAATTCATCAAATTTCTGAATTGCCATGTTCCACAATGCACGTCCAACTTACTCGAGCAACACAGTGATTTGTTCCGACGTTGCTATCACATTTAGCTATCTTCAAACGTCCGTCCACGTCTTCTGGAGAATCTGTTTACTATCGTTGCACCATCTTGCCCAAAATTCTATTTTCGCTAAACCTGTGTCAACTTCACGAGCAGCAACATCCAAAATCTTTCAAGTTTGTGTGAATCCATCTCATTGTCCCTCCAGACCAATATCGTGTTTCTTTGCTCAACCAACATCTCAAATATGTCGCCCAAAATCGTAGTTCGTGCTCGCTATCATTCCGATAATCCCACCACTTTGCTCAAGCGTAACCTAAATGTTCGTTCCGATTCGATCCATCTCTTAAGCCCAACGATGCTTTCCATTTGCACCAGTCCGTTCATGATATGCTCAACTCAATATTCGCTTGCTCCATTTTCATTCTTCCCAACGCAACAGACTTTCACTCACCAGCTTGTATTCTCGTTTCACGAGTCCGTTCAGGCAATTCCCATAGATGTCCAACCAAAATATCTCCAATGCCTTGCTTAACACGTTTGATCCCATATACCACTTCGAATCAAGTCACTACTCACATTACGTTTTCCTGCACGAATCCAAGATCCGTTCGAACCATTCTCCATGCATGATCATGCCTTTTCCAATCCGAGTTTGACACAAAACTCAGGCAACGCTTGAATTATCCAACTGTTTCTCATCCCGTCTGATACCTTCTCAACACGAGCAATCGTGCAATGATTGTCTTCCAAATAGTCCAACTCAATACCCAACGGTTTCACACTTTTGTTGTACGAGCAACTCGTACCAACTTATCCATATATTCTCGAGCCAAACTCAAACCTGCTCAACCGATGCGCCACAGCCAAAATTCCAACTTCTATCCAACACATTCGCTAGACGAGCAACTCGTGCAACGATTTATTCTCATCGAATACTTCTACTCAAAACATGCCGTATAACCAAATCTCGTTAGCCAACCAACTGATCCATAGAGGCAATCAGAAACTCCCGAATGCTAAGCCAAGCCAACCCAACAAAAACCCACACTTGTTGCACAAATACAACAACGCCAACCAACTTGCTGCACGAATGTAACAACGCCTAACGAGGCTAAGCGATCCTACGAAAACCAACCAAGGCAACCCAACACAGAATAACATGCAGCCAAAACCAGCAATAAATAGACTTATTGCATGAAACATCCGATGCGGCACTGAGTAGAGTCAAGAGCTAAACGACACGCGGAAGCTATTTAGAGTTTGTGATGAAGCGAAGGACCAAGTCCGAAGAAATAAACCGGACGCTCTGATACCAATCTGTCACGCCCCAATCTCCCGCAAGCTCGATAGTCCCCGCTGAACGTGAATCACCATGTTTACAGCTCTCCCGCAGGACCATCGTTCTCATCGGGACGTGATGCCGTACGAGCCTGGAGTTACGCTCGTACAAGGCAATGTTGTCAAACACCAAATGTTATCATTGAAACAACCAAGTTGCAGCGAAAGTCAAGTATTGTGTACCAAGCACACAATCAGAGTAATATGCAGCGAAGCTCACGATAGGGTCAAATGAAATGCCTCATCGAAGACAAGGCCACGAAGGCGATGCCACGAAGGCGATGAAATACTCTTGCTCTTTTCTCTAGCCCACAAAGGTACTTACAGTTCATACGTCATGTCCCGTATATCCAAGCAGCGCCACTACGCCTGCGTACCTGAAATATTGCCCACAAACGTGGGTCAGTACACAACCGTACTGGTGAGCGGGGTAACCCACTCGCCTAAGCCGACACTAAGTAAAAAAATAGTGAATGCAAACAGTTATATGGTGATCTTTCTAGTTGAATCCTAGATTCATTTCATGGCATAGGGATGACATGTTAAGGAAAGCTGTAAAGCAGTTTAAGCATGCAAGCACTCAACTCAAACCAAACGATAAGCAATATATAAGCAACTCGAGGGAAACTAGCATGCAAACTGTCCTGCTCAAGTCCAAGCAACACGATAACATGTCGAACCATCAACCAAGCCTCAATATCCATCCTCAACCAACACTTACAATCCAAATCTCACAGTGCACACTCTTGCCGAGGCAAGGTAGCCGCGCCTACACGAAAGCCAAACCAACAAAAGAAAAGCAAGCCAACACTATACTATATGAAGTCACTGGCCAAGCCATAAAGGACTTTGATCGGACTGATCAAATACGGTTCTCCTCGAAACAGCGCTAAGTAGCTAACCCACCTGGATCGATTCCAACCGCTGGCACCGCGCCCAAGACGCGTTACCCAAATGGTCTCCTCCATGGCCGAACGGTCCCGGTGCCCCGGAGTACCCGTTCGAGGAGACCAAACACTGTGCAATACAGGTTGTCCGTGACATGCAGACACCAAGTAGGTATGACGAGAGGATCGAACATTCTCGCCCCACCAAGCGATCCTAGACTAATTCTGCCAATAATTCAACCAACACATCCATAATCATTCTTCCAACATATAGCCCAAGGCACCATTCACAAGTTATTCCCATAGGCACAATGCCTCTTCTCAACACAGTATTTCCAATGGTGCAACACCCATGCTCAAAGCTAACCCATGGCATAATGCTGTTTCAGTGGCACAATGCCCCATTCGTGGCACGATGCCCCATCAAGCGGCACAACACCCTCGCCGATGCAGTTGTTCGGTTTCGAACCACAATTGCTCGCTTTGTAAGACAAAGCGACCAAGTAATACCCGTGCACGGATGCACGCTCGCTCGCCCAAATCTCAATGTTCCCAATCTCTCAATGCATCATTCCAACTGTCCAAGCATAATCCCAATTATCCAACCAACTGCCTCAAATGTAATATTCCAACTCTAGCTCCAACTATCCAACGCGTAAATCATTCAAGCCACAATCCTACCAAGCCAACGATGCACACTCTATGCACGCCTTAGTGTAGTGCTTCCCGATGTTTCAGCCCAAGTGTACAAGCCATTACGTATTTTCCATATTATTAGGCATGAAGGAGTAGAGGAGAAGGGAAAGAGCCCACTCACAATGTTTGATCCCGTTAGGCATCCTGTCCTGCCGATACGGCCAATCCCTTGAACCCGTGGTCCGATGCAAGAGCGATCTACTCAACTGGTATGACCGTGCGAGCAGGCCGTGCTCTACAAATCATCCGACCGATCGGACTAAGGAAGATGGCATTATCATTCCAACTCAGCTATCTCAGTACTGCTCTGAACGAACACCTGATTTCCATCGAACCCGCTAGCCATCTGCACATGAAACAACTCAATCAATACTTATTTTCAAAATCCAATAAATCAAATGGAACCAGCATTTGTTTCATTCAATCCGACTCAGCGTAACGCACCGTACGGTTGCGGGGCGTTACATTATATATTACTGTTGCTTATTTGACTGGTTGAGACATTATATTATGTAAGATCCGAGAAAGACTTATATTGTAATATGCATCCCCTGATTAGATAAAATCGTGACCATATTACTGAAAATTGGTGTATATCGTAGTTCGTAGCTGGCTTGATTATATTTATGTTTTTCGTATTTCGGTATTGGAACATTCAAAATAGTTGTTAGTCTTTACCAAACAACTCTTGAAACTGCTTTCTAAAATAATAAGCAAAAATAATTATACTAAACAATTTCAAACTCAGTTCTACTTCTTCCATTTTTTTCTTGAAAAATTGATATCGAACGCTCTTCTTTGTCATTTTTTTTTCAAAAACTAAATCAATTTTAGATTCAGAAATTTTCACTAAGAGCATTAAATTTTGAAAAATTCTATTGAGAGCACATAGTTTTTCAAATTTTTATTCAAAGCATTGTGACGCCTTTGAAAGAGCGTTTTGTGAAAAAAGACGTTTTAATAGATTTTGTGTGTATTTAACATCACATAATCACCATTAGCACAAACTAAAAATTGCGGATAAAAAATAAAATAAGAAGTAAGAATGATGTTTTTCATAGATAAAACATCATTCCAAAGGGTGTTTTACTCTTATATTTTTTTTTTGCCGCAATGATTAAAGTGCTGAACCGCAGTAATTAGAGTGCTGGACGAAAAAAATATTAAAGAAGAAAAATGATCTTTGGAAGGACGTTTTCTCTATAGAAAATCTTTCCTTTCTTTAATTTTTTTTTTAGCCTTTGTGATTAGTTTTTTAAGCCGTTGTAATTAGTGGGAAGAAGAAAAATTAGTAGAAACGCCTTTTAGAAGGGCATTCCAAGGCTCTCATTGTAAATATTCCAAAATATGTACTCTGACTGAAATTTTTTCAGAGTCCATTTTTGTTCACCCACCAAAATTAGGATGTATGTTTAAACCTTCCGCTCAAGTATTGCCACATGTCATTTTTATGCAATCTAAAATCACTTTGGAAGTGGTTTTGTGAACATCCAAAGTAATTTTTATCCTTATTTTGACACGTGGCAACACTTGAGTGAAATTGTGAACATACATCATTGTTTTTGGTAGATGAACACAAATAGACTCTTCTCTTTTCAAAATTTGATGCTCTCAGTAAAAAATTTCTGTTTTAATTAGTTCATTAAAAATGAATAAAAATAGATTAAATGAGATATGAGCCATAGTGCTCATATTCCTACATGAACCATGCGCATGTGAACCAATAGAAATATAGTTTACTAATGCACATGTTATTCGTCCACATGTGTATGACTCATGTAGAAATATGAGCACTTTGGCTCATATTCCATTTACCCATAAAAAATTAAGAAGGCTACTAGTGAGTCAAGGTGTTGTAAAGGATGGGCGGCTCGGAACCCGGGGCGGGCCCGACTCGGTCAAACCCGGTCCAGATCGTCCCGGATCTGGTCAAAGGACCGGCCCGATCCAGCCCACTCCCCCCTTCACGGGTACGGACTGGGTCGGGGGATCCGACCCGTTAGCCCAGTCCGGCCCGTTGGTAGCCCGGTTCGGGCCGAGTCCAATTTGGACAGGCCCGGTCAGCCCGGCTCTGCCAGGTCCGGTTCAGGTCCGGTTTGGCCGGTTTTTAATTTTTTGGAATATATCCTTTGGGGTATTTTTTTTATCAAAATACCCATGTTTTAGTGGCAGATTTTTGTCCTTTTTGGGGTATTTCGGTCATTTCTCTAGAAATGACAAAAATATCCATTATAACAACTCTAGAAATGACCAAAATACCCATTTTTCTAGAAATGACAAAAAAAAATTAATTTCTAAATATTTAGATTTTAACTTATACTTTAAGTTATATAAATATTGATATAAAGAAATAAAATAAAATTTTCTTACTTAATGTTTATTTAAATTTGTACATAAATTATACAATTTTTTTTTTAACAAATAACTTATAATTTTAAGTTATACAAAATTAACTTAGTAACAAAAAAACCTATAAATTTTAACTTGAATTTATTAACATATAAGTTATATCATATAGATTATATATAAAAAATATATAAATAAACGTAATTTTTTTTTAAAAAAATCGGGCCAGCCTGACCTGACTCGACCATGAACCGGTCTGGATTCAAACCGGTTCGGTCCGGTCCATCGCGTACCGGGTCACAATTTTGAACTGGATTGGATGCCAATCCGACCGAACCAATCCGATTCGGCCCGTTCATTCCACCGGACTGAACTCGGACCAACCCAAACTCAGTCAAAATCGATCAAACCGAACGGGCTGGACCAGTCCGCCCAATACATATCTTGACAATTGAGTAGTGCTCCCTCAAAAGCAACATGAAACTCAAACCAGTCGTAAACTCTCACCTTAAGACTCACCGGCAACATCGTAACCCAACAGTCCCAACCTTCCCAACCCTCTACTATCAACCGACATCCGCCGTCCATTTCATGCCCCCACGAGATCCCAGCCGCCGGTTCCCCGGTGCACCCGACTTTTTGGGGGTCTGTTCGGTCAAACCCCCGTCACGCGTGCGCCGAGGCCACGCACCGCTTATTTTATTCGGTTCTACGTACTGCTCTGAGTTACTATTTTAATTCGATCGATACGTGAGCCCGGAAATTTCTTACAGCGGCCCACGTGCGGAATTACTTGCACGCGTGTGTTGTATGAACTCTGACCGTACGTGTAAGAAAGAAATCGACAGTTGGATAGGGGGTCTGGAGAGGATCCGACGGTGGGGTTAGTTGATCCGCTTTGGTGCACATGCTTCTAATTTTTGCAGAATACCCCTATTTTAATTTTGTGATTTGCACTTCAACTTTTTTAAAAACATTTGTAGGTAAAGTAAGCTATTGACTCTTTTGTTTATTAACGCCATAATAATTTCTCTGTGTTTAAATTTTGTAAGCAAACAAACATAATATTGACGTGAGCCAACAAAACAAAAATGGCTAATACATAAGCGACTGAAGTTACTCCTTACTATATAGAAGAACAATTTCAAATCTTAATCATTAAACTGTCAGCTAGGTAAATACATTGTTTCACAAGTTTTTAGATGAACATGAGTTAAAAAAATACAAAACCGGATGCTTGTAGCATGTATAGATTAAAAAAATATATTATCTAAATATGTCACGAATTTTAAAAGTATAAAAGATTATTTAATTAGTCGAATTCACTGTACATCTTAATTCTCCTCTACTTGATGGCATGAAAATGATAAAAGTTGTTTCATGGCATGAAAATGATAAAAGTTATTTCAGACTACAACTTATATACTCATTCCTATATTATTAAGTAGAGAAAAATTAAGATGTACAATAAATCCGACTTAGTGAATTATTTCTCCAAAAGTACTTAGCAAACAAACAATAAAGTTCTAAAGGAATTGTTTTACGGGGACCCATCTTTCATGGTTCCTTAGTCCATGTCTTTATCATATTTCAATTTCTGCTCTCTGTTTGAAGAAAACAAAAATATAATTTTATACTTTGCAAATTAGTTACCACTTCGAGGCAGTGTAGAGCCAAATGTAAGTAACACAATCTTCAAGGGGCCACATGCAGTTCCGTTAAAATAATCGCTGCGGTCCATTCAGGTTGGTGCATAAAATTGTACGGCCACGATCATCACTAGTAACGTCAGTAGCAGCGATCAATACCTCTTTGGAAAGTGGGGGGTACTCCTCGTACGAAGAAAAGGAAAGAGAAATTCCTCTCAATTACCCAAATACCCATCCGCCACCCCGACCACAGAGCACGATACAAGAAATCTCCGGGGCGGAGTTTATCACCGTCCCTAAATGAACCGTAGGGGCATTTATGTAATTGTGTCATTCCAATTTCATTTAAAGGAGGAAATTCCAGTAATGGCGGTGTTTTACTGATTGATTAGAGAGAGAGAGAGAGAGAGAGAGAGTGAGTAAGAACACTTCTTCCTCTTCACAATTTCTTCGATCGATCTATCGGTTGCTTTGCATCGAAGCTCTCATCAAAATGCTTTCTTTCGAGCAGCTCTTCGTGGAGATCTGATGAATTAGGGTTTGCCATGGACTCCTCTGGATTCGACTGCTTTGGTTAGGGTTTCGAGGTGTTTGCACTCGTTTCGGATCGAGATCTGGCGATTGAGGGTTTCGTAAGGTGTTTCTTTGGTTTGGAGAGCTTTTTCTAGGGTTTTGAAGCGCGATTCCTCTCAAATGCGCGAGCTTTCCGCTCTGGAATCGGAGAGCTAGGGTTTCTTGCGGTGGAACTGGATTTGGGGGAGGGTCGGGGCTGCCGATGTCGCTGCTGTGGTTTCTTCTCTGGAAGGGGAAGGTTTTATGAGGTCCTCTGGTTTATGGAGTGGCCGCCGCCTCTAAGGATTCCGTTGCTGCTCGTTTGTTGAAGAAAAAGGAGGCGGCTTTGAGTCAGTCCTCTTTTGCGTTTTTTTCGATTGAGTCAAAACGCTTTGGAAGGGCTTAGGAGATGAGGCCTTCTTCGTCGTCGTCAGGCCTCGTTAATCAAACTCAGGAAGGTGAGATTTCTGTTGGTTGTTTTTTTTATTTGTAGGGTTGTGGCTCTTTTTTTTGTCGTTTTCAATGCATTTTGAAGTAGTTTAGATGTTACTTTATTGGCCGACTAAATTTTGTCCTTGGAATTTCCTCTATAACTTCTTCAATTTGAATTCCGATGCCATTCATTTCTTGTCTGTAGCAGTCTAGTATAAGTTCCTAGGAAGCACCAACACCCCAAAATCAGTGCTTTGCGTGTATCGGGGCACGCTGCTCACTCCCAAGTATACTAGGACACAACAATATCGGGGTCACTGCCGTGTCCTGTAGTAATCGTGTCGCTGCAACATATAGGTTCTTCTGGTTTTATGGGGTTGCTTCCTGTTTGGGCTCGAGTGGTTGTCGTTTCTGCCGTCAGTTTGGTAGAAGCAACTACTGGAACTTGGTTTGGTTCCCCATGGTTTTGTTTCCATCAGAAGCTCAGGGGACGGCAAAAAAAAAAATGCTGCCATACCAGAGTTGCCCTATAGGGGTAAGTGTGGTATTTATCCACTTCCACATACGGGTTTATTGGATTTTGTTTTGAGATGTTTTGCTTGTTAGCAAGGTGGAATTTCAGGCTTCAAGAGACAAACATTTGTATTGCTTATTTGTACATGGTGGTTCATTTTCAGAATCCGAAGGTAATATTAACGTCTTATGTTCTTCTAAAGGCTCTTTACTGTGTTGAAATTTACAGGAGAACAGCGGTGTCTGAACTCGGAACTTTGGCATGCATGTGCTGGCCCGCTTGTGTCGCTGCCTGCAGTTGGCAGCCGTGTTGTCTACTTCCCTCAGGGTCATAGTGAGCAGGTCAGCACTGTTCATTATGTATAGTTATACAATTACCAATTTGAGTCTGACGATGTGCAAAGCTGAGTTAGTTGCTTGTGTTATTGTGATGTGTTTTATCAGGGCTGCACATGTTACACCTGATTTATGGTGCAATTCTCTATAAAGAAACATCATATTCTTCATTACCCATCTTGGAAGTTTGGAGGACTAGTCATTGGTTACATGAGCTTAAACTATACAACTTTTAGTTAGATATCTTATCTTCCAACTGGACCTTGTACCTTGCCTGTAACATTGCTGGATTAGGTTTCCATTAAGTAGCCAAATTACGCCTATGCCTATCATTCAATGGACTTTTCTCAACTTTAAGGAAACTTGTGTTCTATGGCTATCAATTTGGTAGGGAAATATTCCAGTTCTGATCAACAATTTGGATTGTTTCCTTTCCTGATTTTTTTTTCAAGCTCTGTTTTTTGTTTTTAGGAGATTTTTATATATGGCTTGTTTCAAGACGACGTGTCATGATCTTGCTGTTAAGCTTGTTTCATATTTATGAATTTTTCTATGACCATTCTTAATATAGCTTCTTGTTTACTTCACACTTCATCTTGGTCATACCATGACCTATGAATTTAAAGTTTACTAGCCTTTTCAATTTATGCAGGTTACTGCATCAACCAACAAGGAAATTGATGCTCGCATCCCTAATTATCCAAGCTTACCTCCTCAGCTTATTTGTCAGCTTCATAATGTTACTATGCATGTGAGTTCTTCCGTCGAATGTTTTATTTTTGTGGACTTGGAAGGCATGCATTCAGTAGTCTAATGCACAAACTTTACAATTCAGGCAGATGTAGAGACAGATGAAGTTTATGCCCAGATGACATTACAGCCATCAAGCCCAGTAAGAAACAATATCTTTGTTCTTTTGACCTATATGTTCGTTCACTTCATATCCTCCGAATGTTCATTTTGCATTTTTGTCACTATAGCAAGAGCAGAAGGATCCCTACCTCCCAGTTGAATTGGGCACTCCCAACAAACAACCAACCAACTATTTTTGCAAGACATTGACCGCAAGTGACACAAGTACACATGGTGGGTTCTCTGTTCCTCGTCGAGCTGCTGAAAAAGTGTTTCCTCCATTGGTAGGTCTTGTTTTTGGAAAACCAAATAAAGATTAAAAGTCACCTCCTATGCTTGCTGATGTAGCTCACTTAAAGAAGTATATATGTGCATCTTTCCTATCTTGTTCTATTTGTATTTTTGCAGGATTTTTCCCAGCAGCCTCCTGCACAAGAGTTAATCGCAAGGGACCTTCATGATATTGAGTGGAAATTCCGTCACATTTTTCGTGGTATGTTCTATTCATCCCAGTCAATAATCGAAATAATCATTCTTTTTGGTATCATGATCTATAATGAACATACTGTTCAAAGTTATAGTTAATTCAGGCTCATACTGATTTAAATGTACTACCTCATCTGTTTTCAATGTAGATACAATGTGCTAGTTTTATTGCTTTGATTGATTATTGTCTAAAACTCTGCATTAAAGATAGAGATCTCAGTTGCATACTGATATGATAAACTTGAAGACAATATTTTACGTTCGTGATTTCCATTTCAATGTAGGATATTTCCAATTTCATAAGTGGGCATTAACGTCTAACCAGTGTTATTTTCAATGCTAGTACAATCAGTATACACGAAAATTTAGATGACAAAACAGTATTTACTATAAAACGATCAGTAGCGAAGATAGTTCTTGAAGCTAGAATGAGGGGCTAAATTGATGTTGTGTTGGAGATTGATAGTGTGTAGATTTAGGTGATATAGGATAATAGGAAGAGGTTGCAGGTAAAACTTTGAAGTTATGGAAGTAGAATACTTGTATTCTTAAGTCATTTATAAGCAAAAAGCTATAAAATACCTTGAATGTTGGCCATCAAACCCACTAAATAGAATATGGATGGACATTGTACTGGTAGAGACATGGGTCATATGAGAATTATTTGATAAAGCTAGAATACAGGAGAAAATACCCCTACACAGAAACATTTACTGGACTAAAACAAACAACAGATCTCTATAAGGCATTTTAATTGTAGACTTGGCAAGCATTGTGTTTAAAAAAACATTTAGCTCATCTAGGGCCAAGATGTGAACTATGAACAACATTTGTAAACTTTATCGTGAGATGGAAGCCAGCTATTTTTAAATTGTTGATATTGCTAACCTTCACCTCTCTGATTAATGCACCCTGTTCAAGTAGTTTTGAACCACTTTCGCATGTCTGTATGACATGCTACTCTTTATATGGTGGATTATATATTGCTCTGTCAAAAGATTTTCTTTTTTTTGTCTATGGTGCTGGTAAATGAGTTAGTATTTTGAGCTGTTAGACAATAGGTGCCTGGACTGACTACAACATTTTTTGCGGAAAATTCAAGATGCTTAATTTTACGGTAACCCAATTTCTCGGGAAAAGCTACCTGGGAAGTCGACATAATTGAGCTTGTCGGCTTGTATGTAGGAGGTGTGGAGACTCCAAAATTGGTGTTGTGTTCATGTTGACTTGTATCAACACGACACTGATACTCAAACTACACTATGACCGCCAAAATTGATGCAGATGCCTTTCCTAACTAATAAATAAATACAAATACTTCGACAACTAATGTGGTTACAATTAATTTTGTAGTGTAAGATCACATGTGCATATTACAGATCTTGCTTGAAATGCCAACAATAAACAACACAATGTCAATGCTCATTGCCATGATACCTTAGACATTGTTATAGGTAGGTGAGGAACGGGTTGGTGAATGCATTCTCTCTCATGATGCAGGTCAGCCAAAGAGGCACCTTCTTACGACAGGCTGGAGTGTGTTTGTAAGTGCAAAGAGACTTGTTGCAGGCGATTCAGTCCTTTTCATCTGGTATAACAATTTCAGTTATTGTTTCTTGTGCATCACTCAGTATGGTAATGGTTGCTGATGTTAATATGTTTCTTCCCCAGGAATGAAAATAATCAATTGCTTCTAGGTATCCGGCGTGCCAGTCGGTCACAAACAGTTATGCCTTCATCAGTTCTGTCAAGTGACAGTATGCACATTGGGCTTCTTGCTGCAGCAGCTCATGCTGCTGCTACCAACAGCCGTTTTACAATATTTTATAATCCGAGGTAATGCATGTCTTGTAACACCTTTCGAGAGATCTTACTCTTGATTTTATGATCTGACATATTCTTGTCATGGTGTTGTAGGGCAAGTCCTTCTGAGTTTGTCATACCGTTGGCCAAGTATGCCAAGGCAGTTTATCATACTCGTGTTTCTGTGGGAATGCGTTTTCGGATGCTTTTTGAGACAGAAGAGTCGAGTGTTCGCCGGTAAGCCCAGATGTGTTCCGATTGGGATGTCAATTTTGGTTTTCTTACCTTGAAGTGCTAATTTAATTTTCAATAATATTTTATCTTTGGACCAGTTAAAAAATCTTAACTCAGGTTTCCCAATATGTAGTTTTATACATCCTAACATCTTGTGATACGTTGCTGGTTCAGTTACATGGGCACGATAACTGGGATAAGTGACCTAGAACCTGCTCGCTGGCCAAACTCACATTGGCGTTCTGTCAAGGTTTGAAATCTGCATGTGTCTAATCTGATATGATCTTTCAGGAGCACTATTCCAGGAGTTTGTCTTTATAATGGACAATGTCTATGGAAGGATGCCTTAAATGGCTTTAACTGTGCAGGTTGGCTGGGATGAGTCCACTGCTGGGGAGAGGCAACCGAAGGTATCACTTTGGGAGATTGAACCACTGACAACATTTCCAATGTATCCATCTCCATTCCCCCTCAGACTTAAGCGCCCATGGCCATCAGGATTGCCCTCTCTACATGGTATGGATTTAGAATTCTTGCTAAAGTATGAAAAGGAGTCGATTAAGTATCAGATTCAAATGTTAATCCTTCTTTTGATTTCCACAGGTGGAAAGGATGATGATATTGGCCTGAACCCCTTACTATGGCTTCAAAACGGCGACAGAGGAATGCAGTCATTAAATTTCCAGGGACTTGGAATGGCACCTTGGATGCAGCCGAGGCTTGATGCTTCAATGCTTGCTCTGCAGCCGGACATGTATCATGCAATGGCTGCAGCAGCACTTAAGGAAATAAGGATTGTGGATCCTTCAAAACAGGCAGCTCCAACAATGCTGCAGTTTCAACAACCTCAAAGTATATCCAACAGGTCTACTTCGTTACTTGCTAGTCAGCTACTACAGCAAATGCAACCTCTGTCTCAGCAGGCCATCCTTCAGTCAATTCAATATAGCCAGAACCAGAACCAGAACCAATCCCAAGCTCAATTCCTTCAGCATCAATTGCAGCATTGCCACTCATTTAGTGATCCTCAGCAGCAGCTACCTACACCATCACAACCTCAGCAGCAGCACCACCATCACCAATTACAACAGCAGCGACAACAGCACCAATTACAACAGCAGCAATCGCAGCAGCAGCAGCAATCGCAGCAACAACAACAACAGCTACAGAAGCAGCAGCAGCAGCAGAAGCACCAACAGTTGCAACAACAGCATCAGCAGCAGCTACAGCAGAATCAACACTTACAGCAGCAGCAGAACCAACAATTGCAGCAGCACCAGCAACAGCAACATTCTAGTCATCAGCTAACCTCAGTTTCTCAATCCCAAACTGCAAGCTTTCCAATAACACCTTCATTTTCCCAACAGAGCTTTCCGGAATCCAATGGTAATCCAATACCCACATCTGGTGTCTCTCCCCTTCATAATATTTTGCGATCATTTTCGCCTGAGGCATCAAACATTCTTGGTCTACCAAGATCTAGTGCACTGGTTAACTCTGGTGTCTGGCCATCAAAGCGATTAGCTGTAGAAACCGTTCTCCCTTCTGGGACTCGATCAGTTCAGTCCCAAGTTGAGCAGTTAGGTCCTCCACAGGCGAATATAGCTCAACACTCCTTCTCAATGCTACCATTTCCAGGAAGAGAATGCTCATTAGAACAAGAAGGTAGCACAGATCCCCAGAGCCATCTTCTTTTTGGTGTCAACATAGACTCTTCTTTGCTTTTAATGCAGAATGGCATGCCAAGTCTTAGAAGTGATGGCAGTGAGACAGACTCGGCAACCATGCCATTTGCCACTGGAAACTTCCTGAGAAGTGCAGGAACTGATTTTCCATTAAATCAGGCATTAACAAGTTCCAGTTGCTTAGAAGAATCAGGATTCTTGCAGTCTGCGGAGAATGTGGGACAAGTTGATCCAAAAAGTGGAAATTTTGTGAAGGTGGGATTTCTTTTCAGTCTACAGAGATGGTTTTGCATTCTTGTGTCTTTATCCCAATTTGAATTACTTTATTGAAACTTTGGACCTTATAGTCCCACTTTAGGTATTTCAGCCAAGGTTATCAAAATAATGCTGAATTGAATGTGGTATGTAGCCAAAAGATATATTGTGACTATAATATTAGTGGAAACAAAGAGGATACGTTCACTATGTGATTAAATGCTTTGTAGTATCAGATGTGCTCTGGAAAAGGCACCTTAAAAGATGTTCTCTAGGAATCATCTCTAAAACTCATGCCTTAATTATATAGTATATTAATGCAAGTAGCTAGTACATAACACTAACTGCGAAGGAGATGCTTAATGCAAGTAGCTGGTACATAACACTAACTGCGAAGGAGATGCTTGCTTACTAGTATTGTCTTCAGTAATACTACCTACCTGAGAGAGACTTAATTACTAGTACTGTCTTGAAGAACCCTTGTTTTGCTATATATGGCCTTCCACGAAGGTATTTATGCTAGAGATTGTTCATGTGATGTGAGTTGTATTGGTCAAGTGGCAGATTAGTTTCCTTTAGAAGAATGTACAGTTCTACTTGGTGTTCGGATAAACAACTATGTCTTGTTAATCTAAAAGAGGGGTGCTTGTAATGAGATCATTTTACTTTATTGGCAGGTGTACAAAATGGATTCCTTTGGGAGGTCCCTTGATATTAGCAAATTCAGCAATTACCAAGAACTCCGCAATGAGCTTGGGCGTCTATTTGGCCTTGAAGGCCAATTGGAGGACCCTTTGAGATCAGGCTGGCAGCTTGTATTCGTTGACCGGGAGAATGATCATCTTCTCCTTGGTGACGATCCCTGGCAGTAAGTCCTCTCGTCACTTTATCTGGGATGTATTTCTTTATGCATCTTTTTCTGTATTATCTTTGGTAGTTGATTTAATATACGGTAGCTACTGTTACTTGTTTGGTTATGTGTTTACTTGCTTCCAAATATGTAAAAGCTTTTCAAGTCTCTGGAAGTTAGGTTTTTGGTACATGATATTTACCAGATGGAGTAATCTGGCCATGATGATCGTATAGAATGGTGGATAATTATATGAAAAAAAGGAAAATCACAAACTATAACAATGAAACCTTATCTTGGAAGACTTTTTATTCATTGACAATCGATACTTGAATTCTAGTTAACATTATTTTACATCATTATTTGGGTAATTTAAATTATAAAATGATCGTCATAATAAGTATTTAGGAAAGTTCGAGTTGTCTCAGAAATTGTACTATATTAACAGAAAAAGTGAAATGAATATATGCTCCAAGGGCATTTGCTTATTCAGTAGAAGGATACCAATGGAGATCATATGGACGTGTTGAAAACAATATATTAGTGAACATTTTTCTTTTGCAATGAAGTGAGGTTCAAGGTAAATCGGCAAAGATATTTTTTGCACCCGTGGTCATTTTGCTTTGTTAGTGTCTTTTGTGTAGTTTAAATTGATTCAAATACAGTTCTCAGTGTTCTATTAATTCTGATATTAGTAATAATTGAATCAACAGTTACACAAAAAATAGGAGAAAATATCTTATTTTAGTTAACTGCACTCTACCAAATTGTGATTCTCTCTGATCCCTGTCCTTAGGACATGGTAGTTTCATGGTTATCATCACATCTTCCCATCTTTTTACTCGAATTTTTGTTGCCATATATCCTCTCTTCTATGGCAACAGGAAGCCTTAAATCTTCCAATATTTGACATTAACATAGACATTAACCTTTTGTTTCCTTTTTGGTCTCATGTTTAATTGGTTCATATATAATCTTCTCTACCAATGGAGCTTATGTCTCGTGTGCTACATTTGTGATTGATCTCGGTAGGCTAACAAAATTGAAATACTTTTCGGAATTTGTGAATTACAGTGGGTCTCACTTAGCTTGCATTGCTCTGTTTCTAACCTACATTAATTTCTTCCTTCAGAGAGTTTGTGAATAATGTTTGGTGCATCAAGATACTCTCTCCCCAAGAAGTGCAGCAGATGGGGAAGGAAGGCGATGAACTTCTAGATTCGGTTCTGATCAAGAGGCTCTCAGGCAGCACCTGTGACGACTACAGGTCCATAAGCGACGGGATCACATCTGTGGGATCTCTTGACTATTGAGGACGCATCCCACCCTCTGTATTTTGCTACACTTAAGCCCTAGCCCAGTCACCGATCGTGGCTGCCGCTGCACCACGTAAGTTTCAGCTTATCTATGTCTAGTAACTGTACTATATCATACATTTGTGCCTCATATGACCTTGTTATACGTGCCGACAACGATTGTTAATCATCTTTCCCAGTATTAGGATCATTTTGCTTTTCCATTGCCATTGAATAAGGGTGTAGTAGTCACTTTACCAAGTGCAAAGATATTGCAAATCTTTTCTCACTTGATAATCGGTAGGAAAGAGCCAATTCCATCTTTTGTATTCTTTTGGGGGGAGATGGGTCTTTCTCTCGCTTTACACCAATCCATCAAATTCTACCCATTATCTAGTCACTGCTGGATGTGTTTGGTTGACTGGAGGGGTGACCCTGGGGAGAGGGGGGTTGCACTCATTAAAGTGGTGGGGAGCATGTGTCATCAATGTGCCCAACTTTCCGGAAGAGAGAGAGAGAGAGAGAGAGAGAGAGATGAACATGGCATTTGGAGGCATCCCTTTCTTTCTATTTAATTTTCTGGGGATTCTGTGTCCTTGTCAGATCTTATGGTGGGGCCTGTCTTGGTGGGCTTTTTAGATCTCTGATATGTGCTGGTTTCTTTTCTTTGCTAATTTGCTCCCTTAGAGCGTCATTAGTAGTTGGGACTCTCCAATGCAATTTGTGGCCCAAAATTTCGAAAAAAAGATAAATGTAGAATGGGTTGGATTTGTATGAGAATAGTTGGAAATGATAAAGTGAGCTCCGGTCATAAAGATTGTGTGGTCAAAAATTGATGTGGAAAAAAAAAATGTAAAATGTAAAATCTTGAAAGTTGGACTCCAAATTGGAACTTACTATTTTACAAAATGAGTTCCTACAATCTAGAATCTAGAAATTGGAAGGCCTAACCCTTAGCACATATGGGTGGGACCTATGGGTGGGATGAGACCGAAAATCTAGAAATTGGAAATAGTAATGGAACTTACTATTCTACAAATGAGCTTCTACATTTTGAATCTAGAATCTAGAATGTGGGATGGGCCTTACTAATGACGATCTTACCAGTTGGATTTTTTGCCTAGCCATCCTGTATGACATTGAATCTTGACTGTACAAATGTGAATAGTAAGGTTATAATTTTCACAAAGATTGGTGCAGTATTTATGGGCTCCACATAGATTAATTGCTCAAAAACTGGTGAAGGGTCAAGACCGTCATAAAGTATCTAGGAAAAGTGGACAGAAGGCTCTCTGGTCCTCTCTCTTTCTTTATTTCCATCTCTCCGTGATATAAGAGAAGGCTTTGGATTGAACAACTAATCTATTAGCAGTGTTCCTTGGCAGGTTTGTGACCAAGGGAGACCAACGGAAGTCCCAGCCATTCTGTCAAAAACTAATTAGATTTTTGAACTGAAACAGGCATTTTGGCATATTTCTCTATTTCATATAAGATAAATGCATGAAAATTCTTCCCCATGATATGCTAGTTTAGACTTTAGAGCATATCCATGATAATCAAACCTCTGACCTACCTTGAATGATGACAGTGATGGTATCTCAAACATTCAACTGCAGGGTTGCCATAGTTCGACTATGCGGTGGAGATTGTGCAAATCCGTGATCACAATTGTCGTGTGCTTGCCCTTTTCTTTCTAGTTATGATGCCATTTGTCCACCTCTCTGTTAGACCCTGTAAGGAGTCCCACAAAAACGACCTCGGCCAGGCCTGTCCTTAATGGGCTAGGTTATCTTTTGAGATCCTGGTTCAGTAAATATGCAGAAATGATAATTGTCCCATTTCATTTGTCTTGGGATTGGGGCTCATGGGTTTACGATCAGAATGTTAAACATGTTTAGGGCATGTTTTCAACTCTGTTTCTTGATCTTTGCTCTGGTCAGGACCTCCCTAAATGCTATGTTTCTAGGCAGTAGTGCCGGCCGCTCGGTCCACTTTCATTTAACACATGTTTTGTGATTTGAAATGATGTTTAAAGTTGTATAACTAAGTTCTTTGGTACTTTCGAGAGAGAAAAATGCATTTTCGAGGAATGCACTAGGTATAGTTTGTTAGAATCCGATGGAGGAAATTGATAGATTTGTTTTAGGCCTACGACTGGGTATATATACTCCATCGGTCGGCAGTAGTCTTGTCGTCTGGCTGATGTGCTGATGTGGGATTATACTGGGTATATATACTCCATCGGTCGATAACAACGACAGTCTTGTCGTCCGGCTGATGTGGAACAATGGTGTCTCTAACTTTCTCCTTCCCCTTCAGCCTCACGATGGACCATGGCAGAACAATGTAAGTTTGACAAGAGAGAGAGGAAATTATAAATGAAAAATAACTACAAACAACAATAAACTAACTAATCTTTTTCCTCCAATCTTCTACCATTGAGATTTGTCCAGTAGAAATGTCTTTAAATTGTATGGACCTTCGTGAAGAAGTTTAGAATATACATTTAAGAATTAACAATGCGGCAACGAAATGGTCCCAAATAGATATCGTTGTCACACATAGTGACAACCTTTATGTCTTTTGTCCTCTCATGAAACACGGGGCTGCAGACAATATGAACAACATCACTATTGTCATTTAATGCATAGGTGTAGGACAAAAAACAATAAGGTCCATATCAATAATAAGCCAATGAAGCCAATTGATCTTATCAATAGTAGTAGCTATATTTCACGCTCGCTCCACCGAGATAATGTTGCATAATACATCAAGTCAAGGGCTTTAACTGGAAACCTCTAGAATTTTTCAGAGTGTCTTCTTGAAATTTCTGGAATTTTTCATAGTGTGGTCGAGTCTTCTTGATATCTCTAGAAGTCTCCATATCTTTTTAGAAGTTCTAGAATCTTCTCATCATGTAAAACTATTTTAGACCTAGAACTTTTTTTTAGAAGTTCTCTATAAAGCCCTTGAGGTCTTATAAATAAGTAGGAGGTTCATTTACTCCTCATCACCCAAAGTTGTACTCTCTCTCTCTCTAGTATAGTGGCGTTTTAAACATTCCAATATCTATTCTTTTTGCACATTTTTTTCATTCTTGTCTTAGTGATCTAGCTAAGCGTTTGAGAAAGACTTACACAAGTATTCGATGAAAAAGTTCGTGAGCCATACGGATCGAGGTGTTGGCAAAATAAGTTCGTGACAAATAGTATCAAAGCGAAGGTTGGTTGATGCCATATCGACATCCGAGAACGTCCAAGAGAGTCCCAGTCGCCTAAGAAGTAAAACACCAAGACCAAAAAGCTGGGCAAGAGCAAGTAGCCTATGACAGAGCTTACCCTTGTCGATCTTGCGGAACACCTCGAGATCTTGGAGACGGTTTCAAGGGACATATGGATGCCTATGGACTCCGTGGAGTAAAGCAATACAAGGCTAGAGGAGTTCTACGATGGTCTGGAGAGGTTATTTCGTCTATGCAATATTTTGGGAGCAAATCCAAGAGATCCGATCCGCACTTAAGGAGGAGCTCAAGGTACATCGTGCGGGGATTGAGGTCCTGCGCGGGAAGGTCCAAGGCTACGAGTTGCTAAAGACCGTGCTTGAGAGTTGCGAAGAACTCAAGACCAAAGTTGCCATTTTGGAGAAGGCCATTGCGAATAATAGATCTTCGAATAGGGAGGCACCGAGAAGGAAGATTTTCGAGACGAAATCCTTCGATGGAGTGCGAGATGCCAAAGAAGTGAAAAACTTCTTGTGTAACATAAAACGATATTTTAAGGCATTACACATCGAGGATGAGGTCAAGAAGGTAAATATTGCTTCATTCTACTTTATCGATTATGCTATGTTGTAGTGACGTCGTAGGTGAATGAAAATAGTAGAGGGTTTTGTGTTCGATTAAGACTTGAGAGGATCTCAAGAAGGAGATCAGGTCTCAATTCTACCCGGAGAATGTGGAGTTCACGGTTCTATGGAGCTTGCGACAACTCAAGCACACCGGGACGGTCAAAGAGTACATTGCAGAGTTCTAACATTTGATGTTCGCGTTATCTAGCATGGGCAATGAGGATCACTTGTTCTTCTTCTTTGATGAACTTCAACCATGGGCAGCTCAATAATTGCAACGACAGAGGGTGCAAGATTTAAACACCACTGTGGCAGTAGCTGAGAGGTTCGTCGAGTACATGTGGAACGACAACAATATCGAGGCCAAGCCAAAGGCCACCAAAGAGAATGATGGAGGAGAGAAGGGTAGCTCTCTTAGGGAGGGTTCGTCCAAGGGAAAGAAGCGTGAAAAGATCCAACTCGAGCGGATAGTTTCGTGCTTTATATGTTGAGAGAATCACTATACTCGGAATTGTCATAATATGAGAAAATGTGTCAATGTCGTCCAAAGTAGGAGGTGGAGGACAAGGAGTACGAAGTTGGAGGGCACATGGGAACATTGCGCTACTCAACGCTATTAAGGCTAAGTACGTTGTGTCGAAGACTCTGAACAAGGAGCTCATGTACTTTGACGTGAGTATCAATGACATGAGCACATAGACATTGGTCTATACGGACGCTACTCATAACTTCATCTTAGGTGTAGACGTCCGTCGCTTGGTTCTAACGTTGTAAAATAATTCAAGAAAGATGAATGCAGTTAATTCGGAGGCACGTCCCATGCAAGGGGTTAACAAGGGAGTTTGCGTAGAGGTGGAACATTGGTCGGATGTTGCCACTTTCATCGCTACATCATTGGACGACTTCAAGATGATAATGGATTTCTTAATCACGACGAAGGAGGTTTCGATGTCACACTTGGGAGTTGTCAGTTTTGTGAAGGAGGATTCATCGTGCATGGTAAGAGTTGCACAAAGTGAGCCATGAAAGAGGAAAGTTATTTATGTCGTTTATCTCGTGGAGGATGATAGCAAAGGGGAGACGTCCTACTTCGTGGTGCTTGAGATAAAGGAGGACTTTGCGGAGGAAGATCTTCCAAGCGAGGTTGAGGATAGTGTAAAAGAGTTTTTCGAGGAAAAACTTTCACGAAAGGAGGTAGATCGTGTTATCGAGCAGGACAAGGATCAGAAGAAGTATTTTCATACTGCGAGGAGGCAGAGGCGACAAATAGTGTAGAAGTGAAGTAGCTCATGTAAGGAGTTGCTCGAGGATTATGGTGGGTGTTCGGGTCGACAGTCGCTGTCACGACCCGCATCCGGAAATTCGGACATGAGTTGTGGGTTCGTACAGCCTACGCCGCAGTATCGACAGTAGAATGCTGTCTAAACCTCCACAAATAATATCCAACAATCCCACACAATATATATATATATATATATATATATATATCCAACTTCCTCTAAAAGATGGCAAGTAATATGAAACAATTATAATACTCAATCACAAGTGCTAAAGAAGATAAACTCAAGAAGAATATATCGAATAGAACAAAGAAGTCTCAAGTCCAAAGTTACGTAAAACTCAATAAAGTTTTAAATCCAATATATTAAATAAATTCAAATACTTATAAGACCCCGGAGACAAATCTAGTCAATACTAAAGTTTAGAAGCTAAACTAAACTAGATATTCGCAGTCGGAATCTCCGATGCGAACACTCCCTGTTCCTCCTGAAGGGTAGGTTCAAACTCAACTACAAAGTCCTTCAGAGGCCTATTGTAGGTAGGACGCAAATTTTCATAATAGTCACCCAAAAATATTATCCAGTCAGGATTGAGCTAAGTATATTCTTGACAGGCTATTCATAAAATGATAGAAACTATAAAACAAGAAATAAAATATGAAATACATGAATAACATGTAAAACTAGAATCATGATATGACCAGTAGAGAGAAATAGGTAAACACGACAATCATGTCAAGTAAAGTGAAACAAGTAAACACGAGCAAGCATGACATGTGACAATAAGTATAGAATGCAACAAGAGAAACTGCACCTATCTAAGTATTTTGAAATACCACGTTCGACATGTAAATGACTAGGGGGTAAGTACGACACCCCACATATGTGTTGTGCGACTGCTATTCCAGATTAGACCAGAGGATATAGTTTTGGAAAGATTATATGTCTACTAAAGTATTTTCTCGTCCGACTAGTACTCATGGATCCGAGTTACAATATAAAGGTTCACGAACCACGAAATCACGATAACCACGGGAACACGATGATCACGAGCCCGAAAATCACGAAAAACACGATAAATATGAAACCACGATGATCGCGACTATGAATCCATACAATACTAATATCATTTAACAAGCGTGTCAAGAATCAAGTAATGCATATCTAAATCATGTAATAGAGTAACTATCAGAAAATGAAAGTAATCAAAGTAAGTACTTACCTGCAGTCCTGAGCTGGTTGTACGGATTCAGGTACTGAATTTGAGTCCTAAAAGCCTAAATTAGAATTAATCATATCAATATGTGATTTGAAATCAAAATCGAA
Source organism: Iris macrosiphon (assembly GCA_036927795.1). Classification (NCBI taxonomy): domain Eukaryota; kingdom Viridiplantae; phylum Streptophyta; class Magnoliopsida; order Asparagales; family Iridaceae; genus Iris; species Iris macrosiphon. Next base: position 118,265,032 of record JAYESA010000014.1, read on the forward strand.
CCTATCTATTTGGTTATTAGATTTCTAGGTCAATTCCTTTTTCAATTTGTATCTTTACTAGATATGTATTTATTTGGTTCTCTAATACCTACTTGTAATATATTTAGTTATCATATATATATATATATATATATATATATATATATATATATATATGTAGTATCCTAGTATTACATTGATACTCACTCATAGACACTAGACACAATCAGCCTTAAGCTCGTTGACGAGAGGGTGGGTGGGTACACACTGAATTGGCAAGGTTCCAATGCACTGATACTCAAATTTTCCCACAAATACTCACACTAGTTGGCACACAAGTTTCAGATTCCTTCCCACAACTGATACCTATATGGGTCATTTACAAAACACACACTAAAGCATCAATCTAACATCTTCATGTCACATTAATCCTCACACATGATTCCTTCACACACACAGGTTATTCTACTCTCTGTGCACAACTGCACTTGCAGGAACCACACTCCACTCAAGCTACACTAAAATCAGTTGTAAGTCAGCAGCTGCAACAATATTCAATAGTCTGATGCAAAAAGTTCCTGGTACACTGATACGAGTGTATTTCACTGATACACGAGTTCCCACTATTTTGCCTTTATATCCTTTTCTCCCATTGGCTATCTAGACACTCACTGCTATCTGTATGCACACACCCTACTAATACTTGCACACACACACACACACAAAGCGTGCGCGCACAAAAAAATTCTCTATCCGTGCACTATATGGTTGCACATAGCTACTGCTGCTGCACTGATTGCACGAGATGCTGCTGCTCTGCAGGCAAAGCAGATGTACTGCTGATGCAGTTGCTGGTTCTGTAGCTGCTGCTCGTGTGGCTACTGCTTGCAATGTTGTTGCCCACAGCTTGTTGCAGCCAAAGTCTGCACATTGGTTCAACATACAAGATACACTGCAGAACAGCAGTGTAAACACTGATCTGTAGTTGTTCAAAATGCTGCTGCAAACCCAGGAACACCCCAGTATCAGTCCCACACTGATACATTAGGATATTCACTCATAAACCCCTGCACAACAAGGCCTTCGTTCTTATGCACAGTTGACACTTTTTCCTTTGGCACATACACATCCACCTATGGGGATACCCTGGAACACTAAGATGCACCATTTGCACACCTCACTCTCAATTGCACTTATCAGATTGGACATACCATGACACTTATACACAAGACACTTCACTCAATGATCACACCTAAATTGACACTTCCGATTGAATATATATATATATATATATACTTCGCATATGAACATATATCTAATTTGACACTTCTCAACCCAAGTATATATGAATATCAAAATTTAACCATGTGTATCCTAAAGTATCATGATACATATGATGAGTATCATATATAGCATAGGTAGACACAAGAACAACCCATAATTGGACACAAAAATCCTATGGGGACACGACAAAAATATTTGATGGACACAAATTCGTAATTTATGCAAATTAACCATTCTAGAACCTAGATCTATTAGAAATTGGTCCTCTACACTCCAATTCATCTAATTAGGGATTATAACTTCTAATTAGGGTTCCTGCATGTTTAGTTAGAGAATCTCTACCATAAAATTAGAGGAACCATCAATTTACCTATTGGGAGTATATCCCAATGTAGATTCACGAATTTGGGACACGAGCAAGATGAATTGGACATGATCTTCCTTGCTTGTACTCCTCCCAAGCTCTCATTGTGCATCCAAGCTCAAGCTTCACTTTGGAAAATGATTTGAAGGACAATTGGTTGATTTGGAGTGGTGGAGAAGAAATTAGGGTTTGGGGAATTGATGGAGAGATGGAGAAGTTGAAGTTGTGAAGAAATTTGGTGGAATAAAATTTTGGAGGGAAATGGGGTAGTGGCCGGCCATGTAGGGGTGGTTTTGGGGTTGGTAGTAATTACAAGTTTGTCATTCTCCACTCAAATATGAATTCAAAATCAATGAGAAAGGAATTAGATATCTAATGGGAATAGAATCTAGTTAGTTAGGATTGGAATATTCTATCCATGACTAAATGAAATTAACACTAAGCAATTCCTAATTAGAAAATTTGTCTAGCATTTTAATTTAGCAATTAAATTAGTTTGACAAAATAAATCATAATCACAGATTTTGAAAATACGGAGGTTACAATCGCAATAGGACACATGCGTGGAGGTATGGAGGACTATGTGTGCCCACGAGATGATGTGGATCGACGACTAATGGCCCGTTCGAGCCTCTTTTTGTGCCGTGGAGGGTACAGACCATAGAAAAATGTGATGTGGTGAACCAACTTGCTTTCGATTTTTTGAGAAGATGGACAAACCTAGGAAAGGCCGCACTAGAACTAAAAGAAGATACGACAAGCGACTATGTGACTAAGGGAGTAGAAGTCGTTTGGAGATTTAGTGCACCTGTCGGTGAGGACGTTGACGAAACAAGTGGGAGAATGTCACGCACATAATTTTTTGCTCCACCGAGATAATATTGCAGAATACATCAAGTCAAGAAGTTTAGCTGAAAGTATCTAGAATTCTCCAATAGTGTGGAGTCTTTTTGAAATCTCTAGAATTCTCCGTAGTGTGGTGTAGTCTTTTTGAAATCTCTAGAATTTTCCGTAGTGTGGTGTAGTCTTCTTGAAATCTCTAGAAGCCTCTCTAAGTTCTAAAATCTTTTCATCATGTAAAAATATCTAAGTTCTAGAACTTTTTTTTCTTGTTGAAGTTTCTTGTAAGGACCTTGAGGCCATATAAATAAGTGGAAGGCTCATTTGTTCCTCACCACCCAAAGTTGTAAACCCTCTCTAGTATAGTGAAGTTTTTAACATTCCATTCTCTTCTTTTTGTTCCACATTTTTTCATTTTTGCCTTTGTGATCTAGTTAAGCGTATGGAAAAATGTTTGCACGAATTTTCGAAAAAAAGCACAGATCGAATATATGCAAAAATACCTAGTCTGTGACACATAGCTCAATAGTCAGCCTCAACACCCGATTTTTGAAATCACATCCGCTTCATTTCCAGGAAATCAAAGAATCACAAAAAAAAACACATAATCGAGTGGTAGATCTCCAATTAATAATATCGCAAGCGCAACCAACATCAAAATAAGCGTGGAGAACCAATGACGAAGTAGCCCAGAAGAATAACATTATAGTGCTCGTGCCCCATATATAATGAAGAGTCCGTAGCAGAGCAACATGGTTTGTAGTATGGGGCTCAGAAACAAAATGGCTGACAATGTGTACTATATTAGAAATATTAGGACGACTGCACATGACAACTATCTGTACCGGGATGGATCCGAAATGCTCTCTCCATCATCAGAACACATCTTGAGGTTCAATTCAAGAGGTGTATTTGTCGTGCTTGTATCAATTAAGCTCTGCTCTGTCAAGTATTTTACCAGTGAACTTCTATTATGAGAGAAGATATCTGTGAGGAGAATTATCAACCTCCAAACCAAAAATATTGGAGAGGACCAAGATATTTCATCTCAAATTGTGTATACAAATGTTGCTTGACTTGCATAATGTGTGATAATCACCATCAATAGTAATCATATCATCAACATAGAGCATAAGTACTGTCTTAGAAGGGTGTATAAATAAAGCATGATCATAAGAATTTATAAAGAACCCAGCAACATGAATAGTAGTAGTAGTAAATCTAGAGAATCATGCCTGAGGGTGCCTGCATGAGACCGCATATGGCGGAGATGACATACATGGCTGACATAATGAGGTTAATCAAGAGGAGTCACATAGATGTCCTCAGATAAGTCACATTGAATAATAGCATTCTTCACATCCATCTAAGATACAAAGTCAAGCACGGGCAAAAGCAACAACTAAAGAGAGTGAACAATAGTCATCTTCTCAACATGAGTGAGTCCTATCATAATTAACACCATTTTGCTGAAGAAAATCATGAGCAACTAGTCTGGCCATATACTTGCTCCAAAGTTCGTAACTCCTTAGACATGACTATATGTCATTCATGAATGGTGACAGCCTCATGGTACGTTTGGGGCTCCCAATGACTAGAAGTAGAAGCATGAAAAGACTGAAGTATATGAGTTAAGGTTGTAAAGAGAGTTGAAAGGTCAAACGAGTGTCACGATGCGCGGACGAGTGAAGTGACGCAAATACGGTAAAATGGGTGGTATAGATCCACATGGAAATGTGGTACCGTAGAGTCAGCAGTAGTGGTGGGACGATCACGATGCTAGTAAACATGAATAATAAACGGACATACTGGTGGAGCAGGCAGAACGTATAGCAAGTTGTGATATGGGCTTAGTAACAAGGAAAACACGCACATGCATGGATGGTGGTAAACGAGCTGGAGGATGTGGTAAAGCATAATTGGGAACACTTTCAAGGAAAATGAAATTCCAAGAGTGTCACGTCCCGATTTCGTTAAATCGATAATCGTCCTCCGGGCGTGATGCCGTGCACGCGTAAGGCGCGCGTGCACAAGGCTTAGGCATAATGATATTCTTTAGAACACATGCATCAGAGTACGCAAATAAGATAGCACACATTTGAGGCACAGAAAAGTTTTCTTTATTGATAATGAACATATGATTACAAACTCTTGACCCAAAAGCGATAAGGATGCCACACGGGCTTACAACTTGGATACAAAATGAGATAGCCGTTCCATACATCACATCCTTTACTAAAACTTCAAAATATTATAGACACCTGCTGGTGAAGTTATCTCCTTACCTCGGAGCTGCATAAAAGGGTTGCGTGGGCTCCGGGTGCTTTGTACAAGCTCCAAAAAGTCAGGAACAGGTTGCGTCGAGTACTGGACTGGTTAGGGGAAGAAAGCTTCAGCTCTTCGTCGTCTCGCTTGGGCTCGGGGAACCTGCTGCAACGAGGGTCAGTACTTTGAAAAGTACCGGTGAGGGCGAGCTAACCAAACTAACCAAATCCATAGTTGTTTATAAGGAGCATACAAATTATTTGTGGACTTTCTATCTTGCCTTAGTTCATTTTACATGCAAGCATTGAGTATGCATTTTACAGAAACAAATATGCCACCGTTAGATGACTTTTACCTTCCCGTCTGAACTGCCTACACAATACTTACCATGTCCTTCCTTGCCAAGAAGACATCATTAGCTTGAGCAAACAATGCAGAAACATATATATATTGAGTCATGGCACATCATTGCCACCGTGGACAATAGCTACAGTAAGACGACAACCCTTGCACCTTGGGTAGCAAGCCCCGCTACAAGGCCCCCGCATTACCCGTGCTAGGCTTGCTAGCGTAGCTATCCGAGTTCCGTCCGGAACGAATCGGCCTAGTGCTCCGGGCACCGTTCGCATGAACTAAACCTTGTGCACTAGTTGTCCGACCGAACCACGCACTGACACTAAGTTAATAAGTAAAGCATTTCAAGCCAAAAGAATGTACATGTCTACTTTAGCACAGTGCATTTGGCATAGTCCACCTGTCCAAGTGATTGCATTTCAATTATTTGCACAATGCATCTGTACAGTTATATATAATGAGTTCTAGCTACCACTGAAACATGAATGTATATAAATGCATAACGGACAAGCACACATCAATGTATCGTTGAGAATTCTATGTGACAAGCATTATAAGTCTTAACTCTTCTTTCATTTGACTCAATTTATTCTTTATTTTTGTATCGTTGGAGTGGGATGCACAGATGAGCCAATTATTTAAGAGTGAAGACTTGGAAGAAGGGTGTTAATCGAAGTAAAGCCACTCACAAGTTAGTGAACTAGGAGAGAAAATGAGAGATCTTCAAGACTCCGCTTGTGCGTCGCCTACCCGATCACCTGCACGCACAAACAGATGATCAATATCTCCTGCTTCGGTCTCCAAATGTTCGATACAAAATGCGAAATCCTAAGAACGAAGGCGATGAAATCCATTGAAACCGTTCAAGAAAACGCGAGTCATAAAATCAACAAGAAAGCAACCAAGCGGCATCGAAAACGGGGAAGGAAACCAGCGCAACGGAAAGGCCCCCTCTCGACTCTGCCGTCGAGTCCTTCCTTGAGGCACGATCCGTTGAATATGAGACCTGATTCCGAAGAGACCAATCCATAACGAGAGAATGATGTTGATTCAATCTGTCCCGATCGAACGATACCAAGTATTTCTTAGCCGCGCTCCCCGAATAGGGGGAACGGGGCACTGCATCATAACCATCTAATAGAAAGTTTCGTCCTCGAAACTTAGGAATAGAACCTACCCCTAAGGAATAATGAGAAAAACTTTTCTCTCATGTCAGATCCGAGTTCCCAGGTCGATTCTTCGACCGAGTGGTTCCGCCTAAGAACGCGCACTAGCGCTACTGCCCGATTCCGTAACTGCTTCTCCTTATGATCCAAGATCTGAACGGGCTCTTCGACGTACGATAAGTTCGCCTGCAGATCTAGCTTACTGATGTCTACTACGTGGTTCGGGTCATGCACGTACTTTCTAAGCTGTGACACATGGAAAATATCATGCACTTCTGACAGGGCTGGTGGCAGAGCAATTTGATATGCAACTGAAGTGACTCGTCTGAGAATTTCGAACGGACCAACAAATCTCGAACTTAACTTCCCTTTTACCTCGAATCTCGTAACTCCACGCATGAGCGAGACCTTTAAAAACACGTGATCACCCTCTTGGAATTCAAGGGGGCGACGACGAATATCGGCATAGCTCTTCTGCCAGCTTTGTGCTACCTTTATACGCTCTCGGTTCAACCGAACCTTTTGGACTGTTAGCTTAACCAGTTTCGGCCCCAGGATTTGGCGCTCACAAACTTCATCCCAGCAGATCGGTGACCTACACTTTCGCCCATACAGTGCCTCATATGGAGCCATTTGGATGCTGGACTGATAACTGTTGTATGCAAATTCGGCCAGCGGTAGGTAGACGTCCCAACTTGACTTCTAATCAATTACGCAGAGGTGCAACATGTCTTCTAGTACCTGATTCACCCATTCTGTTTGGCCGTCTGTTTGAGGATGGTAGGCTGAGCTGAACTTCAACTTGGTCCCCATCGCTGACTGAAGGCTTTCCCAGAAACGTGATATGAATCGTCCGTCCCGATTTGATATTATGGAAACTGGCACTCCGTGCAGCCGAACTATCTCATCAAGGTAGGTCTGGACGAGGCGGTCGGGGCTCGAAGTGTTTTTTTGGCAATGAAGTGTGCTGACTTGGTTAACCGATCGACGATGACCCAGATTGCGTCGTTCCCCCGTTGCGTCCTCGGCAAGCCAACAATGAAATCCATACTTATGTGCTCCCACTTCCATTCCGGGATAGCAAGATTATGCATTTCTTTGTCCGGCCTCTGATGCTCTGCTTTCACCCTCTGACAGGTTATGCATTGCGATACGAAGAGCGCCATATCTTTCTTCATGCCGTGCCACCAGAAGATAGTGCGAAGATCTTTATACATTTTCGTGCTCCCGGGATGGATCGTATATGCTGCATAGTGAGCTTCCGCAAGGATCTCCTTTCTGAGTTCTGAGTCGTTGGGGACGCATAGCCTTCCCTTCACTCGCAACACTCCATTCTCATCTACTGCAAAGTCTTTCGCCCTCCCCGCTAGAATCTTCTCGCGCATTTTTTCTTAGGAATGGGTCTTCCCTCTGAGTAGATGTGACCCTCTCTATCAGGTTAGGTACAAATCGCATTTGAACCCGCGCGCAGCGATATCGAATTCGGAGTTCGATGCCCATCTCTTCTAAGTCCCTTTGTAACTTGCTATCAACGGACAGGGATCCCGTAAAGACCTGACTCAACGCATCCGCTACCACATTTTCCTTACCAGGTGTGTAGTCTATCGTCAAGTCGTAATCCTTTATCAATTCTAGCTAACGTCGTTGTCGTAGGTTAAGATCCGCCTGGGTGAATAAGTACTTCAAACTTTTGTGATCGGTATAAATTCGACAAGGCACTCCATAAAGGTAGTGTCGCCACAATTTTAGCCCGAATACAATTGCCGCTAGCTCCAGATCATGCGTGGGATAATTCTTCTCGTGCTTTTTCAGTTGTCTGGATGCATAGGCTATTACTCTATCCTGTTGCATAAGTACACACCCTAAACCCTGCCCTGACGCGTCGCTGAAGATTTGGAATTCCGAGGTCTCGTCTGGTAGTGCAAGTAACGGGACAGAGGTGAAGCGATGCTTTAACTCTTCAAACGAGGCTTCCCAGTCGGCGGACCACTCAAACACGACTCCCTTCTGTGTGAGGCGAGTCAGAGGTGATGCTAGTTTGGAAAAATCCTTTACGAACCGCCTGTAGTAGCCCGCTAGCTCGAGGAAGCTTCGAATCTCACTGACGGATGCAGGTCGCTTCCACTCGACGATGGCCTCAACTTTCTTTGGATCGACTGAAATGCCTCCCGCAGAAATAGTGTCCGAGAAAAGATACAATGCTCAGCCAGAATTCGCACTTACTCAGTTTCGCATATAACTTGTTGTCCCGAAGAGTCTGTAGTACGGTCCGCAGGTGCTCTACATGATCCTCTCTATTCTTCGAGTACACCAAGATATCATCAATGAACACTACTACAAATTTATCGAGATACGGCCGGAGCACACGGTTTATTAAGTCCATAAAGGCGGCAGGGGCATTGGTCAATCCCAATGGCATTACCAAAAACTCATAGTGGCCGTAGGGAGTGCGAAAGGCTGACTTCGGCACATCGTCTGGCTTAATCTTGAGCTGATGGTAACCCGAGCGAAGATCAATTTTCGAGAACACCGTTGCAGCTTGTAAATGATCAAAGAGATCATCAATCCTGGGAAGGCGGTACTTATTTCGGACGGTAGCTTTATTCAATTCTCGATAATCGATGCAGAGCCGTAACGAGCCATCCTTTTTCTTTACAAACAACACAGGCGCGCCCCACTTAGACATACTAGGACGGATATACCCACGATCTAGCAATTCTTGCAACTGAATCTTTAACTCCTTTAGTTCTGCCGGGGCCATTCGATACAGAGTCTTGAAAATTGGTCTAGTTTCTGGAAATGTGTCTAGTGAACTCTCTCTCGATCGGGCAGCATGCCGGACAACTCGTCGGAAAACACATCAGAAAAATCCGCCACAACGGGAATATGCTCAACGTTTGCGCAATCTTGCCGAGTGTCTCGAACGGACGCCAAGTACCCTACACAGCCGGAGTGAATCATCCGTCGAGCAGACATTGCTGAGATCACCATGTAGGCATTCGACGCTCTCGACTGTGGACTGCACACATAGCAAAATTCGATCTCGCCAGGTAGACGAAACACGACTTTCTTTTTCGCACAATCAATGGTAGTCGAGCAAGCGCCGAGCCAATCCATCTCCAGAATAAGATCATAGTCCCTTTTTGTCTAGAACTATCGCATCAAGTGATAATTTCCTTCCTCCGATGCAAATGTAGCCGTCTCGACAAACTAAATCGGCAGGCAAGTCCATGTCCGATGGGGTACTGACGCTAAGCCTTAGGCCTAACGGTGTCTGAATGAATTTGTGCTCACTAGCAAAATTTGTTGATACAAAACTATGTGTGACACCTGAATCAAATAACACTCGTGCAGGTACATTATTGAATAGCAACATAACTGGCACTACGGTGTTCGAGCCGAGCGCCTCGTCCCTCGTCAAGGCATAAACCCGACCCCCAGTGTTCGGACGACGCTCATGTTGTTGCGCAGGCCGATTAGCTTGGGATCCCTGAACGGAATTTTGCTGTTTTGCTCGGCGCGGAGGGACTCGGTTTGGACGATCAAGACAGTCTCGAGCATAATGGCCCAGCCGACCACAGTTGAAGCATCCCTGATTTCGACATTCGCTAGCCTGATGCCCTGTACGGTTGCATTTTGCACAGCGCTGTCCCTGATTTTCTTCCGTATTATTGTCCTGGTTACCCCCATTATTTGGACGCTTATTAGCGTTGTTTCCTCCTGTATTACTAGAGCGCTTGTGATGAGAATGTTGCACAACGCCGACAATAGTGGAAGGATATTGCGGTTCCAGGACAAGGGCATGATTAAGAACTTCCCTCTTTGTCTCGTACTCTGGATCGACTACGTGCGCGTGAATGGAAGGTCGTAGACAGCCTTCAAATCGTCTGGCTCGGCTTGCTGCATTGGGCAAAAATGAACTAGCAAACTTGTCCAACCGGTTGAATTCTGCGGCATATTGCTTCACTGTCATGCTCCTTTGTTGCAGACGCACAAAATCGTTCTCTTTCTGACGACGAATGGGTGGGGGATAAACTCTTCTTCGAATGCGCCACGAAAGGTGGACCAAGGGATCGTCTCGCCATCACCGTCTGCGGAGAGAGATCTACGATTGCACATCCCACCAATCGTGCGCGTTCATACGAAGCTGGAGTTGGACACAAGCGACTTGCTTGTCATCGGGTACTTCTAAGAGTTTAAAGTGATCCTCAAGCTCGGCCAACCAATCTAGAGCCGCAACCGGGTCCTCAGTTCCACGGAAGGACGTGTTGCAAATCTTTTTGAAGTCGACAAAGTCGAAGGCAGTCACATCCTTCTTCTTTGCGGTTCGGGGTACTTCGACTTCGTCTGTTGGTGGCTCCACCGGTGCCGCTACTGTCGTTGCGGAATGGTTGGAAGCTAAGGTCTGAATAATTTGTTGCAGGGCGTCCACCTACTTCTGCTGGACCTCAGATCGGACTTCTAGATTTTTCTCGAACTTATCCTGTCGGGCCTCATCCCTCTTTTGTTGCGCTTCTAGCATTTGCATCATTCGTTCAACCGGATCAACGGGGGACGCAGGTCGTTGGCTCTCAGAACTAGCCGAAGTGCCTGAAGTACTTGCATCAACTTGCCCTATTGCTTGTGTTTGAGCCATTCCTGCTAAAACAAGGAACTTACATCTGTCTCATAGAGTATTACGGACTCACTGTATGGAACGCATCTCATTTTGCCCAAACAATTTCAAGAGTTTAACTCGGAAGGGACATGGTCATCTTAAGAAAACTTTTTGACACAAGATCAAAGGATCTGAAGCTTTTGCTCTGATACCAATATGTCACGTCCCGATTTCGCTAAATCGATAATCGTTCCCCGGGCTTGATGCCGTGCACGTGTAAGGCGCGCGTGCACAAGGCCTAGGCATAATGATATTCTTTAGAACACATGCATCAGAGTACGCAAATAAGATAACACACATTTGAGGCACATAAAAGTTTTCTTTTTTGATAATGAACATCTGATTACAGACTCTTGATCCAAAAGCAATAAGGATGCCACACAGGCTTACAACTTGGATACAAAATGAGATAGCTGTTCTATACATCACACCCTTTACTAAAACTTCAAAACATTATAGACACCTGCTGGCGAAGCTATCGCCTTGTCTCAGAGCTGCATAAAAAGGTTGTGCGGGCTCCGGGTGCTTTGTACAAGCTCCAAAAAGTCACGAACGGGTTGCGTCGAGTACTGGACTGGTTGGGGGAAGAAAGCTTCAGCTCCTCGCCGCGTCACTTGGGCTCGGGGAACCTGCTGCAACGAGGGTCAGTACTTTGAAAAGTACCGGTGAGGGCGAGCTAACCCAACTAACCAAATCCATAGTTGTTTATAAGGAGCATGCAAATTATTTGTGGACTTTCTATCTTGCCTTAGTTCATTTTACATGCAAGCATTGAGTATGCACTTTACAGAAACAAATATGCCACCGTTAGATGACTTTTACCTTCCCGTCTGAACTGCCTACACAATACTTATCATGTTCTTCCCTGCCAAGAAGACATCATTAGCTTGAGCAAACAATGCAGAAACATATATATATTGAGTCATGGCACATCATTGCCACCGTGGACAATAGCTACAATAAGACGGTGACCCTTGCAGCTTGGGTAGCAAGTCCCGCTACAAGGCCCCCACATTACCCGTACTAGGCTTGCTAGCGTAGCTATCCGAGTTTCGTCCGGAACGAATCGGCCCCAGTGCCCCAGGCACCGTTTGCAAGAACTAAACCTTGTGCACAAGTTGTCCGACCGAACCACGCACTGACACTAAGTTAATAAGTAAAGCATTTCAAGCCAAAAGAATGTACATGTCTACTTTAGCACAGTGCATTTGGCATAGTCTACCTGTCCAAGTGATTGCATTTCAATTATTTGCACAATACATCTGTACAGTTATATATAATGAGTTCTAGCTACCACTGAAATATGAATGTATATAAATGCATAACGGACAAGCACGCATCAATGTGATCGTTGAGAATTCTAGGTGACAAGCATTATAAGTCTGAACTCTTCTTTCATTTGACTCAATTTATTCTTTATTTTTGTATCGTTGGAGTGGGATGTACAGATGAGCCAATTATTTAAGAGTGAAGACTTGGAAGAAGTGTGCTAATCGAAGTAAAGCCACTCACAAGTTGGTGAACTAGGAGAGAAAAGGGAAGATCTTCAAGACTCTGCTTGCGCGTCGCCTACCCGATCACCTGCACGCACCAACAGATGATCAATATCTCCTGCTTCGATCTCCAAAGGTTTGATACGAAATGCGAAATCCTAAGAACGAAGGCAATAAAATCCACCGAAACCGTTCAAGAAAATGCAAGTCATAAAACCAACAAGAAAGCAACCAAGCGGCATCGAAAACGGGCAAGGAAACCAGCGCAACGGAAAGACCCCTCTCGACTCTGCCGCCGGGTCCTTCCTTGAGGCATGATCCGTTGAATATGGGACCTGATTCCGAAGAGACCAATCCATAATGATGAAAGGATCTTGATTTAATCTGTCCCGATCGAACGATACCAAGTATTTCTTAGCCGCGCTCCCCGAATAGGGGGAACGAGGTACTACAAAAAGATGCGAGGATGTGTGACAACATGATTATAGAATCTATAACACTTTTGTTGAGGACAATACTCATGAAACACACGATCAACAAACCTGGAGAACGACTTCTCACACGATCGAGGTTAACTGAACAAAAAAAATGCGACCAAAGTCATAAAGTATGGAATAATCAAGTGCGACCAAAGTCATAAAGTATGGAATAATCAAGAGCATATAAATGCTCATATGGGAGAGAGTCGATATCCTATTAATCAAGACATATTAGTAAGCACAACTTCATCCCAAAATTGAACATGGACAAAAATCGAAAAAAGAAGAGTGAAGAATATGTCTATGGCGACGTTCAAAAATCCCGATTATAATGACGAGAACGTGGACAAGAGAACTACACAAGTGTCCCCTAGAAATTAGATAATCACAGAAAAAATATGATGTATACTCCTCCAGAATACGAATGAAGTACCTTAATTTTCAAGAAAAATGGGTTCAACCATCTTTGCAAACTCATGATAACTCAAGAATGTACGTAAATGACACTGGTACGCGCAACAAAATTCAAACATTTTGTGCCCGCCTTCCTACACGATACGATGATATGCAACACATTACTTAGTGTAATCATGTGAATTTGATGTCGATTGAAGATTGCCATAGGCTATAGGTTAAAGAACTTTGGATAACTAGTCGAAGGACTCGATCAAAATGTTGTACGTTTGATTCGACATATTGACTTGGAATCTTATTTGAGATTATCCATTACGAGATCATCGAATCTTATTCATGACAAGTTGCAATGATCACTGAACGATTCAACGATCGTCGCATCACATGAACACATCTATACAATATGGAAAATTTGCGTTTAGGTCTCCAAATTACCCAGAATAGGGTTTGGGTCTCGTCCTAATGGTTGACTTTAGTGACCGTCCAAAATGGAGATCTGAATACAAATTTTGAATATTATTTGAGATGCTAAAACTAAATGGAAATATGTGAGGGGTGTGTGATTTGGATTATTTAGTTTTGCATAGTGGGGTTTGTGTAACTTAGGTTGTTTAGTTTTGTTATGACAAATCGAGAATGAGACTTGTGATACTGTTGTTTGCTTCTATCATGATCTCAACATCCATACAACCCTCCTAGTGACAGTTTCGATGGGAACGACTTCATGGGTATCATGTATTATCAAATGTCTTTCGTTCCGGTCGCAATATTGCCAACTCAAGAGCCCCGAAGGGTTGTGTGGTTGCTGAGATCATGATAGATGCAAACAACAATGTGATAAGTCTTATTCTGGATTGATCATGAAAATAAATAAATTATCCAAGTGTCATATAACCCTCACATATTTTATTTAGTTTTAGGATATCGTATAATATTCAAAATTTACGTTTAGGTCTCTATTTTGGACGACCAGTCCATGTCAATTGTTAAGACGAGACCCAAATCCTCTTCTGGACAATATAGAGGTCTAAACGCAAATTCTAATATTATACGAGACCCGAAAAATAAATAACCCTTATATTAAACAATAATTACAATTGGAGTCATATTGTAATCAAGATGGTTAACAATATACCTTTGTGTAAGTAGCAAGCCGAACACATGTCAGACCTCTTACGGTGACTCATACGAAACCACACACAACCCTGAACCATCTCGAGAACGCCTTCTTCAATAGTTTCGGACGATCTACAATTGACCACTCAAACGTTGATCTAACTTTTTGACACCTTAATCATTAATCTCGCAAGTGAAGCTGCATGCACACAAGATGCCATCGCAATTTCAGGTCTGAAGACCTTAACACCAAAAGACAAAGAACTTCAAGCCATTGACACATAGCACAGGTTACTCCATTGGGGATTCCGTTTCTTGGATCGTTCGGTGAACTCATTCCTGTAATTAGCACATACACTCTTTCTTAGGTGTCATCCACACTATCGACTTATGAGATTAGTCAAACTCATTATATGAGTCGACATAGTGTGTAGAAGCATAGAAAAATGCATGTCTCGTGTAAAAGAGTGCCACACTTCAAACAATTGTGCAAAAATCAATATATTGCGAATTTTCGCTCAAAGGGTCCCTACGCAGGATTCTTTGTCGACTACAAAAAACTCCTCCACATGGGAAGCACAGTTTGCACAGGAATAGTCAGCCGTGCAAACGCTAAATTTTCAATCAGATGCTCCAGATCGAAAATGCTCCAGTTTGCTACAATTTTCGTGCAGTGTGCTTCCGCGCGGAAATTGTAACGCCCTGCAACCGCTCGGAGCGTTAAGCTGAGTCGGATTGAATAAATCAAATGCTGGTTACATTTGAAATATTGGATTTTGGGGAGAATGATTAATAGAGTTGGTTTCAATGTGCAGATGGCTAGCGGGTTTGATGGAAATCAGGTGTTCGTTCAGAACAGTACTGAATAGCTGGATGTGAGCGATAATGCCGTCTTCCTTAATCCGATTGGTCGGATGATTTGGAGAGCACGGCCTGCTCGCACGATCATACCAGTTGAGTAGATCGCGCTTGCATCGGACCACGGGTTCAAGGGATTGGCCATATCGGCAGGACAAGATGCCTAACGGGATCAAACATTGTGAGTGGGCTCTTTCCCTTCTCCTCTACTCCTTCATGCCTAATAATATGGAAAACACGAAAAGGCTTGAACACTTGGGCTGAAACATTGGGAAACACTATGTAGTGCCTCAAATCCCGATCCTACCGGGATGTGCACTACGTAATTGGGCTTGTGGCTAGTCCGTTTGAGTCATAACTTAGAACTTCGGCATCTTCTTGCCACGGACGAAATGCGATGATCCTTTCCAACTCATGGAAAGGCCTCTATTGAAACGAGTCCAATAGTTTTCGTGTTTGGTTGCTTGGTTTTCTTGATTGCCGCTTTGGAATTTGATTTGGTGTTGCTTTCGATTTGCTTGGTTTTCACTGCTGGTTTTATCGTTTAGAGCTTTGATTCTTGGGGAGTTCGGCAAGGAAGGATAGGCAAGATTCTAATTGGTGCTCGTGCTGTGCAGGTCCGCGTAACTGACGTTTGATCGTCGCTAGGCGGGAATCTTTGTTTCAGCTACCTTTTCCTTAACCAGTGAGTGGTTTGGACCCTTCTTTCCTACTTCTTCACGCCAACATCTTTAATGTTTCAAACGTTCACTCGATGATGCCCGGTTGGACGCCTAGGAAATCCTTGCCACAATGCATGCCAGCCACTAAGAAAGGAACATGGGATTTGTAGACTAAATTTACTATATGCTTGCACACCTTATAATTTGAGCTTGTTTATAAGGAAGAGTTGGTTGTTGGTGGCGGCCTAGTGCCTCGGATAGAGTTTTGAACTTATGGGATAACTGAATCGGAACACCGCGCTGAGAAAATATGAACTGTTGCATGAGATATATATTGCTGCTTAACTTCTTTTGTTTAATTCGATGCATTGTATGATATATGAATTGTTCATGCATTTGCATGGTCTGGGACAACTTGTGCACAAGGTTTGGCATTTCCTCGAAACGGCTTTCCGGGGCACTGGAACCGTATCGATCCGGAGGGAAATATTTGATTCGTGCTCGTCACGATGCATTGCGGGACCTCCAGCAGGGCTTGCTACCCGGGCTGATAGGGCGCGCCGCTAATGCTTGAATATGTCCCTAAGGTGTCGATCACACCAATGACCGCATAGACTAGAACACATGCTAATTTATTGTCTTGTGCAGATGGTAAGTATACTTGTGTTTCGTTGCAGGGAAGGCGTGCATCGGTTGAGTAAGCAATCGATGCACTGGTTGGATTCGATATTATTTTCATTCCTATGAAAACATGCAACTGATATGAATTGAATTCACTTGCCTCTTTATAGAAGTCATCTTAATGCAGCTCGCCCCTAATAAGCTAGTGTCGATTTAGTCGAGTGGGTTCATCCCGCTCACCAGTACAAGTTGAGTACTGACCCACGTTGTGGGCAACTATTTCAGGCACTCAGACGGTGCAACGCTAGTGGATAGACGAGGAGGCGTTAGGAGCACCTCTATTTTGAAGTATAGTTGGAGTCAGATCATTTTGGAGGCTTGGACTTTCAACCTATACAAGGGCGTAATGTACAAACGACGTGGACTATCTGATGGAGCGCGCCCTGCCTTTTGAGTTATCTTTTGTAATGCAAATCAAGTAGCCGAGAGGCGCATCAATGTAAACTCTATGTAAATTACTCTGAATTATCAATGAAAAAGCATGTTTCTTCCTGCACTGTGTTCAAATCTCTGTGAATGTGTTTTATAAATTGTGTTTCAAAATGGGTTCCTATAACTGCAAGTTCTTGCCTTGTACGAGCGCAACTCCAGGCTCGTACGGCATCACGCCCCAAGCGAGGACGAATCGGTTCCGTAAAGGATCAAGCGAGGACGACCGACCCTTTCGGGATCGGGGCGTGACATATTGGTATCAGAGCCTAGGCTTTACTTCCACGAGATTTCAAAAGATTATAAAGGAGTTTGATGCGCCTCTCAATTGAGTTGCGTTCGGCGTCCGCTGCATGAGAAGAGTCGCTTATACAATGAGCCCCTAGATATAAAATCTATCGTTTTTGGAGTGTTAACAAGCTACTCTCTTTTGTAGCCATGGCTAAGAAGAACACTGCAACTGCCAGCAGTGCTCAACCCATTCAGAGCGATCCAGCAAGCTCTGGAGAATCCGGAGGAGCGGGTTCAACCGGAATGGCGGAACGGCTTATGCACCTCATGGAGGCGCAGCAACAACAAGCTGTTACCCAACAAGCTAACATACAAGCGCAGTTTGCTTCTCAACAGAAGCAAATGGATACAATGATGCAACTGATTGCATCCCTGGTACCGAGCAACGGGACATCCGCAGCGACGTCTGTCACGCCGTCGGCCGTGGCGGTAGAAGACGAGTCAGAAGAGACTCAGCCTTCAGCGAGGAACTCCTGCCGTGCAGCAGAGTTCAAAAAAATGCATCCCCCTACGTTCAACGGACGAGCGGAGCCGGACGTGGTATTGGGGTGGATTGCTAAGCTGGAGGGACTTTTCAACCTGGTTGGCATCCGGGGATCCAAGCGAGTTGCCTGTGCATCGGTTCAGCTGGAACTGCGTGCGCATGATTGGTGGGAGGCAACGAAGCAAGGAATTTACGATGCCAATCCCAACTGCAAAATTACTTGGGAAATGTTCAAATCTGCCTTCATTGAACAATATATTCCCCGAGCCGTGCGTCAACAAAAAGAAGACGACTTCAGTAATCTGGTGCAAGGAAGTTTGTCTGTTGACGATTACGACTCAGTATTCGCTAAACTGGCTAAGTTCGCAGGGCACTTCTTGCCTAATCAGCAGGCGTGGTGCTATCGATTTCAGAAAGGTTTGAATGACGATTTGCGTAAGGACGTCATCAACCAAAGATGCCAAACATATAGGGGATGTTATGAAGCGGCTCTGAACAGCGAACGGATCTTTGGGCGCCCTCTCCCAAAGACCGAGGTGCAAACCCCCCGTACCAATAACAATAAACGTCCTCATGAAACGGGAGGGTCTGGAGCACACAAGCGTTCGCGTACGTCTGATAATAGGGGCCAATCCCAATCACTGAACTGCAGCCGGTGCGGCAAATCAGGGCATAAAGTGAATGAATATCGGGTTCAAGGATGTTTCAAATGTGGTCGCCTGGGTCACAAACAGTTTAACTGCCGAGAGGGCAAGCCGAATCAGAATAATGGAAATCAGAACAAAGGGCCTCCAGCAAGTGATGCCAATGCTGTGCCAGTGAATCCACAACGCCAGGGTGCTCAGGGCCGAGTCTA
This sequence comes from Iris macrosiphon, assembly GCA_036927795.1. NCBI lineage: Eukaryota > Viridiplantae > Streptophyta > Magnoliopsida > Asparagales > Iridaceae > Iris > Iris macrosiphon. Next base: position 118,283,704 of record JAYESA010000014.1, read on the forward strand.
TGCATTGACTCGGGATGAGGCATCTGTATCCGACACTGTTGTAACAGGTACTCTACTATACCGAGAATTACCCGCTAGAGTCTTATTCGATTCAGGTGCTACGCATAGTTTCATATCTGCTGATTTTACTGTTGAGCATAAATTAGCTTCTACTGCTTTAAATATGAACCTCTGCGTAAGTACCCCTTCGGGAGTCGATATGCCCGCCCATGCGATCTGTAGGGATGGTTACATTTGCATCGGAGGTAGGAAGCTTTCCTTAGATGTCATTGTACTAGACATCAAGGATTATGATATTATTCTCGGTATGGACTGGTTGGGTGCTTGCCATGCAACAATCGAGTGCGCGGAGAAGCGAGTCGTATTCCGTCTACCCGGCGAGGCAGACTTCTACTATTCGTGCAGCGCTGCACCGAAGACGGCAATGGTGATATCAGCAATTTCGGCTAGGCGTATGTTGCATTCGGGCTGTGAAGGGTACTTAGCTTCTGTTCGAGACACCCGGCGGAAATGTGTAGATGCAGCTCAGGCTGAAGTCATTGCAGATTTCCTCGACGTGTTCCCAGACGAGCTGCCTGGAATGCCTCCTGATCGTGAGATCGAATTCAGCATTGACACTTTTCCGGATTCGCGACCGATATCAAAGGCACCTTATCGCATGGCCCCAGCAGAGCTTAAGGAACTTAAAGTTCAGTTGCAAGACCTGTTGGACCGAGGATACATTCGTCCAAGCGTTTCTCCTTGGGGCGCTCCGGTGCTGTTCGTGAAAAAGAAAGATGGATCCATGCGGCTGTGCATTGACTACCGAGAACTGAATAAAGCGACCGTGCGGAATCAGTACCCTTTGCCAAGAATAGATGACTTGTTTGATCAGTTGCAAGGTGCAAGAGTTTTCTCTAAAGTTGATCTCAGGTCAGGGTATCACCAGTTGAAAATCAAATCAGAGGATATTCAAAAATCTGCTTTCAGAACCCGTTACGGACACTATGAGTTCCTCGTGATGTCGTTCGGCTTGACGAACGCCCCTGCAGCTTTCATGGATCTGATGAACCGCGTATTTCGACCGTTTGTGGATAAGTTTGTAGTCGTGTTCATAGACGACATACTAATCTATTCCAAGAACGAGGCGGAACACAAGGAACACCTGAAGATCGTGCTGCAGACATTACGAGACCATAAGTTGTTCGCTAAGCTCAGCAAGTGTGAGTTCTGGTTGAACAGCGTGGCGTTCCTTGGTCATGTCATCTCGGCCGAAGGCGTCGCCGTAGACCCGAAGAAAATAGAAGCGGTGGTGGACTGGAAGCAACCTACGTCAGCCAGCGAAGTTCGAAGCTTTCTGGGCCTTGCGGGATACTACCGTAGGTTCGTGAAGGATTTCTCTAAACTGGCCTCGCCTATGACTCGCCTTACTCAGAAAGGGATTGCATACGAATGGGGTGATGACTGCGAAGCCAGCTTTCGGGAACTTAAGCGGTGTCTTGTTTCAGCTCCGATCCTTGCACTTCCAGATGGGGTAGAAGAGTTTCAGATATACAGCGACGCTTCAGGACTCGGCTTAGGGTGTGTGCTCATGCAGAGGGACAAGGTAATATCGTACGCCTCCAGGCAACTGAAGCCGCACGAGAAGAACTACCCGACGCATGACTTGGAATTGGCGGCGATTGTATTTGCATTGAAGTTGTGGAGGCATTATCTTTATGGTGTTGCTTGCAAAATCTTCACAGATCACAAGAGCCTAAAGTATCTATTCACCCAGCGGGAATTGAACCTCCGGCAGCGGCGTTGGCTAGAACTTATTAAGGACTACGACCTAACGATCGCGTATACTCCGGGCAAGGGAAATGTCGTTGCTGATGCTCTGAGTCGGAAGCACGTGGGCTCGTTATCTATAGACAACCGTTTACTTCGAGATCTAGAGGCGATGGGCATCGAGTTTCGAGTTCGGCATCCAGGAGTGCAGCTGGCACCACTCCATCTTGAACTGGGTTTAAGGGATAAAATCAAATCAGCTCAGGAGGGCGATCAGTTCTTAGCGAAGGTACGCGGACTGATCTCGGCGGGGAAGACGTCTGACTTTGTGGCAGGCGAAGATGGGGCCTTACAGATGAAAGGGAGGCTATGTGTTCCTAACGACCCAGAACTCCGAAGGGAAATTATGGCGGAAGCACACTACGCGAAGTATTCTTTACATCCGGGGAGCACTAAGATGTATAAGGACTTACGCGGGACCTTCTGGTGGCACGGTATGAAGCGGGATGTGGCGACCTTTGTGTCACAGTGCATGGCCTGTCAACAGGTGAAAGCTGAGCATCAGAGGCCCGGCGGGGAACTGCAGAACCTCGCTATTCCCGAGTGGAAATGGGACAACATCACTATGGATTTTATTGTGGGATTTCCGAAGACGCCGCGTGGGCACGATGCGATTTGGGTCATAGTTGATCGTTTGACCAAATCAGCCCACTTTCTTCCCATAAAAGTTACTTGGAGCGTCGATCGGTTAGCACAAATTAACATAGATGAGATTGTCCGATTACACGGAGTACCTGCCTCAATCGTCTCTGACCGTGACGGACGCTTCTTATCTCGTTTCTGGACTAGTCTACAAGCTGCTTTGGGAACCAAGCTACAGTTCAGTACCGCATACCACCCGCAGACTGATGGACAGACAGAGGACAAATCAGATACTTGAAGATATGTTACGGCTGTGTGCGATCGATTTAAAGACTAGTTGGGACACGCATCTTCCTTTGGCGGAGTTTGCTTACAACAACAGTTACCAATCGAGCATCCAGATGGCACCGTACGAAGCACTATATGGGCGTAAGTGTCGATCTCCAATCTGTTGGGACGAAGTCGGCGAGCGGCAGGTACTCGGGCCAGAGCTGGTAGAGCAGGCAGTTGAAAAAGTTCGCTTGATTCGGGAAAGACTCCGCACAGCACAGAGCCGACAGAAAAGTTATGCTGATGCACATAGAAGACCCTTGGAATTCTTGGTCGGGGATCATGTCTTCTTGAAAGTGACGCCGATGCGGGGTGTGATGCGTTTCGGCGTGAAGGGCAAACTGAGTCCCCGGTTTGTTGGCCCCTTTGAGATACTTGAGCGAGTGGCAGTTGTGGCGTACCGGATTGCATTACCTCCCGCCTTGGCAGAAGTGCATGACGTATTCCATGTTTCCCAACTACGGAAGTATGTGCATGACCCAAGTCATGTGGTTAGTTTTGTACAGTTGGAACTGCGCGCGGACTTGTCATACTCAGAAGAACCGGTGCAGATCCTGGATCGTAAGGAAAAAATACTTCGCAACCGTACGATGTCCTTGGTTCGCGTGCTGTGGCGGAACCATTCAGCTGGGGAATCAACCTGGGAAATGGAATCGGAGATGAAGGAGAAGTACCCTTCATTGTTCATTCAGTCGGAGGTAGGGCCTTGTTCTTAAGTTTCGGGTCGGCCTTGTTCTTAAGTTTCGGGTCGAAACTTTTTCTTAGTGGTATATTATGTAGTGCCTCAAATTCCGATCCGACCGGGATGTGCACTACGTAATTGGGCTTGTGGCTAGTCCGTTTGAGTCATAACTTAGAACTTCGGCATCTTCTTGCCACGGACGAAATGCGATGATCCTTTCCAACTCATGGAAATGCCTCTATTGAAACGAGTCCAATAGTTTTCGTGTTTGGTTGCTTGGTTTTCTCGATTGCCGCTTTGGGATTTGATTTGGTGTTGCTTTCGATTTGCTTGGTTTTCACTGCTGGTTTTATCGTTTAGAGCTTTGATTCTTGGGGAGTTCGGCAAGGAAGGATAGGCAAGATTCTAATTGGTGCTCGTGCTGTGCAGGTCCGCGTAACTGACATTTGATCGTTGCTAGGCGGGAATCTTTGTTTCAGCTACCTTTTCCTTAACCAGTGAGTGGTTTGGACCCTTCTTTCCTACTTCTTCACGCCAACATCTTTAATGTTTCAAACGTTCACTCGATGATGCCCGGTTGGACGCCTAGGAAATCCTTGCCACAATGCATGCCAGCCACTAAGAAAGGAACATGGGATTTGTAGACTAAATTTACTATATGCTTGCACACCTTATAATTTGAGCTTGTTTATAAGGAAGAGTTGGTTGTTGGTGGCGGCCTAGTGCCTCGGATAGAGTTTTGAACTTATGGGATAACTGAATCGGAACACCGCGCTGAGAAAATATGAACTGTTGCATGAGATATATATTGCTGCTTAACTTCTTTTGTTTAATTCGATGCATTGTATGATATATGAATTGTTCATGCATTTGCATGGTCTGGGACAACTTGTGCACAAGGTTTGGCATTTCCTCGAAACGGCTTTCCGGGGCACTGGAACCGTATCGATCCGGAGGGAAATATTTGATTCGTGCTCGTCACGATGCATTGCGGGACCTCCAGCAGGGCTTGCTACCCGGGCTGATAGGGCGCGCCGCTAATGCTTGAATATGTCCCTAAGGTGTCGATCACACCAATGACCGCATAGACTAGAACACATGCTAATTTATTGTCTTGTGCAGATGGTAAGTATACTTGTGTTTCGTTGCAGGGAAGGCGTGCATCGGTTGAGTAAGCAATCGATGCACTGGTTGGATTCGATATTATTTTCTTTCCTATGAAAACATGCAACTGATATGAATTGAATTCACTTGCCTCTTTATAGAAGTCATCTTAATGCAGCTCGCCCCTAATAAGCTAGTGTCGATTTAGTCGAGTGGGTTCATCCCGCTCACCAGTACAAGTTGAGTACTGACCCACGTTGTGGGCAACTATTTCAGGCACTCAGACGGTGCAACGCTAGTGGATAGACGAGGAGGCGTTAGGAGCACCTCTATTTTGAAGTATAGTTGGAGTCAGATCATTTTGGAGGCTTGGACTTTCAACCTATACAAGGGCGTAATGTACAAACGACGTGGACTATCTGATGGAGCGCGCCCTGCCTTTTGAGTTATCTTTTGTAATGCAAATCAAGTAGCCGAGAGGCGCATCAATGTAAACTCTATGTAAATTACTCTGAATTATCAATGAAAAAGCATGTTTCTTCCTGCACTGTGTTCAAATCTCTGTGAATGTGTTTTATAAATTGTGTTTCAAAATGGGTTCCTATAACTGCAAGTTCTTGCCTTGTACGAGCGCAACTCCAGGCTCGTACGGCATCACGCCCCAAGCGAGGACGAATCGGTTCCGTAAAGGATCAAGCGAGGACGACCGACCCTTTCGGGATCGGGGCGTGACACACTACACTGAGGCGTGGATAGAGTGTACGTCGTTGGCTTGGTAGGATTGTGGTTTGAAATAATTTACGCGTTGGATAGTTGGAGCGATAGTTGGATTATGCATTTGAGGCAGTCGGTTGGATAATTGAGATTATGCTTGGACGGTTGGAATGATACATTGAGGCAATCGGAAATATCGGGAATACGGACGAGCGAGCGTGCATCCGTGCACGAGTATCACTTGGTAGCTTTGTCTTGCAAAGCGAGCAGTTGTGGTTCGAAACCGAACAACTGCATCGGCGAGGGTGTTGTGCCGCTTGATGGGGCATCGTGCCACGAATGGGGCATTGTGCCACCGAAACGGCATTGGGCCATGGGATTGCTTTGAGCATGGGTGTTGCACCAAGTTTATAATACATTGCTGTAAAGCGGTAATGTGAATATGGGCATAACTTGGGCACAACTTGAGAGATTGTGAATATGAGTATTTTGGTGCCTTGGGCTATATGTTGAGGTCGAGATTTGGATTCCTCGGTTGGATATGTTGGAAGAATGGTTATGGATATTTGGTTGGATATCGGTTGAACGAGTCTAGGATCGCTTGGTGGGGCGAGAATGTTTCGATCCTCTCGTCATACCTACTGTGTCTGCATTGTCACGGACAACCTGTGTGGCACAGGGTTTGGTTTCCTGGAACGGGATGAGGCACCGGGACACCGGGACCGTTCTACCATGGCGGAAATAATGGGCATCGCGCGATTGGGCGCAGTGTTGGTAGTCCGATACCACCAGGAGGGAGTAGCTTCCCAGCCCTGGATCGGGTAGGACTGTCCTATTGATCTTGGTCCGATCAATGTCCTTCGTGGCTTTTAGCCAGTGACTTCATATAGTATAAGAGTTGGCTTGCTTTTCTTTTGTTGGTTTGGCTTTCGTGTAGGCGCGGCCACCTTGCCTCGGCAAGAGTGTGCACTCGAGATTGGGATATAAACTTTGGTTGAGGATGGATATTTGAGGCTTGGGAATGGTTTGATATGTTATCGTGCAAACGATGGCATTGCGTAAGACGGGTTGCACGCTAGTTATCTTCGGGTTGGATATATATAACTGCTTGTCGATTGGTTTGAGTTGAATGCTTGCATGCTTAAACTGCTTTACAGCTTTCCTTAATATGTTATTCATATGCCATGAAACGAATTTAGGATTCAACTAGAAAGATCACCATATAACTGTTTGCATTCACTATTTTACTTAGTGTCGGCTTAGACGAGTGGGTTACCCCGCTCACCAGTACGACTGTGTACTGATCCACGTTTGTGGGTAATATTTCAGGTACGCAGGCGTAGTGGCGCTGCTTGGATATACGGGACAAGATGTATGAACTGTAAGTACCTTTGTAGGCTAGAGAAAAGAGCAAGAACATTTAATCGTCTCCGTGGCATCGCCTTTGTGGTATTGTCTTCGGGACATTTTATTTGGACCCTATCGTGAGCTTCGCTGCGTATTACTCTGATGTGTGCTTGGTACACTAAACGACTTTCGCTGTAACTTGGTTGTTTCGATGATAACTTTGGTGTTTAACAACATCGTCTTGTACGAGCGCAACTCCAGGCTCGTACGGCATCACATTCTGATGGGAACGATTGTCTTGCGGGAGAGCTGCAACGTGGTGGTTCACGTTCAGCAGGGACATATCGAGCTTGCGGGAGATTGGGGCGTGACAGATTGGTATCAGAGCGCCTGGTTCATTTCTTCGGACTTGGTCCTTCGCTTCATCACAAACTCTAAATAGCTTCCGCATATCGTCTAGCTCTTGACTCTACTCGGTGCCGCATTGGATGTTTCATGCAATAAGTCTATATATTGCTGGTTGTGGCTGCATTTTATTCTTAGTTGTGTTGCCTTGGTTGGTTTTCGTTAGATCGCTTAGCCTTGTTAGGCGTTGTTGCATTCGTGCAGCAAGTTGGGTGACGTTGTTGCATTTGTGCAACAAGTTGTGGGCTTTCGTTGGGTTGGCTTGGCTTATCGTTCGGGGAGTTTCTGATTGCCTCAATGGATCAGTTGGTTGGCTAACGAGATTTGGTTATGCGGCATGTTTTGAGTAGAAACATTCGATGAGAATGAATCCTTGCACGAGTTGCTCGTCTAGCGATTGTGTTGGATATAAGTTAGAATTTCGGCTGTGGCGCATCGGTTGGACATGTTGTGAAATGTTGGAAGTATTGAGAATGGGATATGGCACGAGTTGTATAACGAGATTGATGGAAATAGTTGGATAATTCAAGCACTGCTTGAGTTCTGTGTCAGACTCGAATTGGAAAAGGCATGATCACACATGAGGGATGGCTCAAACGGATTTTGGATTCTGCAAGGAAATTGTAATGCGAGTAGCGACTTGATTCGGAGTGGTATATGGGATACCACATTGTGAGCAAGGCATTTGAATATTTTGGTTGGACATCAATGGGAATTGCCTGAACGGACTCGGATAACGGAAATACAAGTTGGTTGGTGCACGTCGGCTGAGTTTGAAAGAATAAAAATGAAGCAAGCGAATATTGAGTTGAGCATATCGAGAACGGACTGGTGTAAATGGAAGCATCGTTGGGCTTAAGAGATGGACGGGATCGGAATGAACATTTGGGTTACGCTTGAGCGAAACGATGGATTAATCGGAGGATAGCGAGCACGAACTACGATTTTAGGCAACATATTTGAGTTGTTGGTTGAGCAATGAAACACGATTTGGTTTGGAGGGACAATGCGATGGATTCACACAAACTTGAAAGATTTTGGATATTGCTGCTCAAAAAGTTGACTCAGGTTTAGCGAAAATGGAATTTTGGGCAAGATGGTGCAACAATGGTAGACGGATTCTCCGGAAGACGTGAACGGATTGTGGCAACAACGGAAGGCAAAGATGGTGGCGGACAGACTTTTGAAGATAGCTAAATGTGGGAGCAACGTCGGGACGAATCACTGTGCTGCTCGAGTAAGTTGGACGTGCATTTTGGGACGCGGCAAACGAATAGGAATTTGAGCAAGTCTCGAGTTTCGAGAATCATTGCAAATTGTGGTGCGAGAATCGAACATGCAATTCAGAAATTTGATGGATTCAGGACAGAACGACGGATTGATGGAAGACGGTTTCAACGAGCGCGGTTCTCGAATTCGGAAACTTCGCTCGGATGGAATGGTTGGATTTTGATTCGGATTTGCAGATGAGATATAGTTTGGTTTATAGTAACTGTCCATCGTGATGATTTACAATTATCAAGTGTAGCTTCGGGACAGCTGACCCTAGCGACTTGCCCGTCGAATCAGAAATTGAATGTGGTAAACCCATAGAACTACCCTTGAGGCGGCGTATTTGGGAATGCGTCGAGGGCAGATGTGAGCAATGAGATTTGGCTATCGACTGAGTGTTGGATTTTGAAAGACCCTTGGGATAGTCTTTAGCTGAAGATGCAGCCGGAAGATCGAAGCGATGGTGGAAGTAGCCTAGTCAACTGATGAGATTCAGAGTCGCAGATTTTTATCGATGACATCGCCTCTGACTCATCGTGCCCTGGAAGGAAATAGCATTCATATGAATTGACGACTGTGAAACTAGCTCGTGAAGTTAAAGCAACGGCTCGTTCAGATCAAATCCTTGCGAATACTGGAAGGGACAGACGTGCCTCAGATTTACAAGATGTCTCGAAACTTAGTCTGGGAAGCGTGCTCGTTCGGAAGGCAAATGTGATATTCTATGCTTCGAGGCAGTGGAAGCAGCGCGAAGAACTATTCCATGCGCAACCTAAGAATTGTGGCGAGTGTGTCCACGTTGAAATCGTGGCGACACTATCCCTTTGGCGTGGCGGCGAGATCTTCGTGGATCACACGAACCTCGATAGAGATATTCACCCAGCGAGGTATTTGAGATGGCAAGAAAAATGTGTTGGACTGAGCTGATCTAAGCAAAGTTTGATATTTGGGTAAGTCGCATAGCTGGGGTAGATCAATTGTGATTATCGTTCGGTGCATGAGATAACATTTGGAGATGTTGCTAGTACTGATTTCAGAAATAGTTGGATGGAATGAGTTGGAACACGAACTGATTGAGTCGGTGGAAAATCATCATATTTGAGAATAGTGCTCAATCGAACAGTTTGGAATGGAAATAGTGATTTGGTTCAATTGGGAGTAAAGCAAATGGATGCCTCGAACATAAAGATACCCTTGTAACTTGTTCAAATTTGCTATCGCAAAGCTCGGCTGAAATGCATGTATTTTAGGGATGCCTTAAATATGTGTACGATCCAAAACTAAGCGATACGAGGAATTCGTTTTGAGCTGTAAGGAGGATGTGGGAATTCGTAAAATTGTACGAGCATTCAGCAGAGCGAGATGCTGAGTCAGGATCGTGAATATGTGAGTTGCATAGAGCAGATCCATGGAATTGGATTGTGGCATACTAGTAAGGAATGAGTACCAGCACGGTTCGTGGACGAACCTGATTCTAAGTGATATATTATGTAACGCCCTGCAACCGCTCGGAGCGTTATGCTGAGTCAGATTGAATAAATCAAATGCTGGTTACATTTGAAATGTTGGATTTTGGGGAGAAGGATTAATAGAGTTGGTTTTAATGTGCAGATGGCTAGCGGGTTCGATGGAAATCAGGTGTTCGTTCAGAACAGTACTGAATAGCTGGATGGGAGCGATAATGCCGTCTTCCTTAATCCGATCGGTCGGATGATTTGGAGAGCACGGCCTGCTCGCACGGTCATACCAGTTGAGTAGATCGCGCTTGCATCGGACCACGGGTTCAAGGGATTGGCCGTATCGGCAGGACAGGATGCCTAACGGGATCAAACATTGTGAGTGGGCTCTTTCCCTTCTCCTCTACTCCTTCATGCCTAATAATATGGAAAACACGTAAAGGCTTGAACACTTGGGCTGAAACATTGGGAAACACTACACTGAGGCGTGCATAGAGTGTACGTCGTTGGCTTGGTAGGATTGTGATTTGAAATAATTTACGCGTTGGATAGTTGGAGCGATAGTTGGATTATGCATTTGAGGCAGTCGGTTGGATAATTGAGATTATGCTTGGACGGTTGGAATGATACAATGAGGCAATCGGAAATATCGAGAATACGGACGAGCGAGCGTGCATCCGTGCACGAGTATCACTTGGTAGCTTTGTCTTGCAAAGCGAGCAGTTGTGGTTCGAAATCGAACAACTGCATCGGCGAGGGTGTTGTGCCGCTTGATGGGGCATCGTGCCACGAATGGGACATTGTGTAATACCTCGTTCCGCTCAAGCGGACTGCCGATTCAAACGGCAAAGTGCAAACGTCCCGACCTGCCTTCCTCAGTGAGGCAACTCGTTTGAGGCAAGGATATCCAGACTTGGTCCCTACAGGAGTTCGGCTTAGGCTTTCAGAGGCTCGCTCGCAGTATCGCTCGACCGAGGCGGATCATCGCTAAGGTGGGTGGCTACGGTGAACTTGTCTTTGCTTAGCCAGCACACATAAAATACGGAATGATACATGCTAGTCGCTAGGTGAATCACCCCCTGCATGCTAATAAGAATACAACGCACCTAGCTAAGGGAATAATCCCAACTTGTATTGCTTATGCTAGAACATGGAAATGAAATATTGTTCAATATATTCAGACCCTCGCATGTTACCTTTGCCTCGTGCAACTGGACCCGCTATGCCTCGAGTAGAACGATTTGTGTGTATATTCAGTAGTGCACTGTTCTCTCCCTAACACTGCACAACCCTAGATAACTTCGCTCGGAAAGGCCCCGTACGGTTTCGCTCGGCTTACCTTCGGGCCCGAGCGAACTTGAATGCAATAAGTTATACATGTGCCTGCTTGCTTGCTTATATATATTGCCTAGTTTCAATGCTTGCAGCATAACTATGCCCAGACCGTGAAATACTTTGCTTGTCATGCATTCATTTAGGTTCTCCTCGGAAGACTACCCGATAGTCGTTCCATGCATAAATAAACCTGAATGCTTCCGGGACCGTTAGGTCGCTAAGGCAATTCCCGAACCAGGGAACTTGCACAAATCCTGTTATCCAAGAATCCTCGCTCATTGAGCGATACTGCCCAGCACTAAATCAAATGGCTCGTGGAGCCGATACTCGACATTTAGAGTAATCCTGATCTTGCTTCAACAAGTTACAAATATATATATACATCCTGACTTGAACTCGTTCCATGTAGCTTGTTCTATGTATATATATCCTGCCCTGAACTTGTTCCTGTACCTGACCTGACCCTGAAGATTAGAGACTTGCATGGTCACAGGACAACTTGGAAACAAGGTTTTAGTTCCGCAGACGGTCGCTGGGGCACTGGCACCGATCTGATCCGGACGGAACTCCTGATAGTCGCCTGCTATAGGACGGAATGTCCTGGGACGTCCTGCTCTATGCGTCGCACGACATTCCGTACTGAGACTAGACCGTCCATTATGGCGCCGTGCCAGTGACCTCATGTTCATATAGATAGGTCATCCTCGCTTAGCGGCTATCCGCGTGCGAGTTACTGCATCGCATCAAGAATAACTAAACACCTGAACGATCTTGTATAACAACACTTGTGCATAAAGAGCACTTGATCATCGTATGCAACACACCTGATATTCCTGTAACCCGTGCACCCAGAACGGGATCTCGCACTGAAACGCTTGTGCTTGCATATGCTTTGCCCTGAATGCTTATACCTGTTTCTGCTTGATTTAACTTGGTTTGCCTTGGACAGGGAAGGACAAATGGTAAGTTGGTAAGTCTCGCCGTGTTTTCTCTCATGTCGCACGGCGCACTGCCACACGGAATAGGCTATTCAAATCTTGCATGAAACTGATCCTAAGGCAACTAGAAAGACAACTTGATAGTTGTGCACGGAACCTTTATTACGTGTTTGGATTTGTCGAACGGGCGAGTAGCCTCCCCACCAGTGCATTCATGTACTGATAACCCACCAGATTGCTTACAGGGTGCGGGAGAACCTCGTTCGGTGCAGACGCCTCCTTCGTGCGTGCTAAGGCGTGGAGTTCAACTCAGAAGCCTTGGAACGCTACGTCCGGAACTGAAGCACATATACAAGACATAATGTTGGAACATCGCCTCGCCTGAACATCGCCTCGCCTGAACATCGCCTCGCCAGAACATCGCCTGAACCTCGCCTGTGTATCATCCATAAATGTAGCCACTTGGCACGCTTTTATGTTTCAGAGAGAGAGCTCGAGCGACTTGTAATCTCGGCTATACGCCGCCTGTAACACTTGTTTCAATATGAATAAAAGAGCTTGCTTTACTCCAACTCGTGTTTTCATGCTTTCGCTATATTGTTGACTCAGTGAACCTGTTACCGATCGCCTATGCGTTCATGATTCCGCTGCACTCGGACAATCTGTGCGACTTTGTGGCTTAGAACTCTTACCGCCAGCCAATGAACCACGGCCTTGCACGGGCGCGGCTAACGCTCGTGCGGCATCACGCCCGGATGGGTCGAGCGATCGTTCCGCGGGAGCGCTGGCGCGGTGATTCCCATCCAGCGGGAACGGCCGATTTGCCTGCGGGAGATCGGGGCGTGACACATTGTGCCACCGAAACGGCATTGGGCTATGGGATTGCTTTGAGCATGGGTGTTGCACCAAGTTTATAATACATTGCTGTAAAGCGGTAATGTGAATATGGGCATAACTTGGGCACAACTTGAGAGATTGTGAATATGAGTATTTTGGTGCCTTGGGCTATATGTTGAGGTCGAGATTTGGATTCCTCGGTTGGATATGTTGGAAGAATGGTTATGGATATTTGGTTGGATATCGGTTGAACGAGTCTAGGATCGCTTGGTGGGGCGAGAATGTTTCGATCCTCTCGTCATACCTACTGTGTCTGCATTGTCACGGACAACCTGTGTGGCACAGGGTTTGGTTTCCTGGAACGGGATGAGGCACCGGGGCACCGGGACCGTTCTACCATGGAGGAAACAATGGGCATCGCGCGATTGGGCGCAGTGTTGGTAGTCCGATACCACCAGGAGGGAGTAGCTGCCCAGCCCTGGATCGGGTAGGACTGTCCTATTGATCTTGGTCCGATCAATGTCCTTCGTGGCTTTTAGCCAGTGACTTCATATAGTATAAGAGTTGGCTTGCTTTTCTTTTGTTGGTTTGGCTTTCGTGTAGGCGCGGCCACCTTGCCTCGGCAAGAGTGTGCACTCGAGATTGGGATATAAACTTTGGTTGAGGATGGATATTTGAGGCTTGGGAATGGTTTGATATGTTATCGTGCAAACGATGACATTGCGTAAGACGGGTTGCACGCTAGTTACCTTCGGGTTGGATATATATAACTGCTTGTCGATTGGTTTGAGTTGAATGCTTGCATGCTTAAACTGCTTTACAGCTTTCCTTAACATGTCATTCATATGCCATAAAACGAATCTAGGATTCAACTAGAAAGATCACCATATAACTGTTTGCATTCACTATTTTACTTAGTGTCGGCTTAGACGAGTGGGTTACCCCGCTCACCAGTACGGCTGTGTATTGACCCACGTTTGTGGGCAATATTTCAGGTACGCAGGCGTAGTGGCGCTGCTTGGATATACGGGACAAGATGTATGAACTGTAAGTAACTTTGTGGGCTAGAGAAAAGAGCAAGAGCATTTCATCGTCTCCGTGGCATCACCTTTGTTGCATTGTCTTCGGGGCATTTCATTTGGACCCTATCGTCGTGAGCTTCGCTGCGTATTACTCTGATGTGTGCTTGGTACACTAAACGACTTCCGCTGTAACTTGGTTGTTTCGATGATAACTTTGGTGTTTAACAACATCGCCTTGTACGAGCGCAACTCCAGGCTCGTACGACATCACGTCCCGATGGGAACGATTGTCTTGCGGGAGAGCTGCAACGTGGTGGTTCACGTTCAGCAGGGACATATCGAGCTTGCGGGAGATTGGGGCGTGACAAAAATGTTCCTTCGTTTTTCGCGCGGAAATGTTGCTTCGTTTAAACGTCAAGTTTCACTCCCAGTGCCTTTACGCGAAAATGCTGCTTCATCTTTCTGCTAATGAAGACAATGGGTTATGACCGTCGTTACGAATCTCGAGGCAAGAACTCTTTTGGGATACATTTTAGAATTTTAAACGTTTGTCATGATTATGCTACCGTAATCTTGGGGATTAATTTTGATCCTCGTAATTGACGACCCTTGGCATAATGACAATAATTTGCGTGTACGTTTATGTCGGTTTAGATTTGAAAATTAATGGCTGCTGACGCCTACGATATTCCCGCCAATGCAATCTGCGCAAAAACGAGCAAAATAGTGCATGGTTCCTCATTTCTGCACGTAAATCTAACATACAACCGTTACAATGTTGATTGGCTATAAATAGTTCAACTTTTTGCACTCAAGACATCGAACACATCGATTCTTGAGCATTTGAGTCTTTTTACTGCTGCACTCTGTCCTGCACAGCGTTTGCGAGCCCATAATCTTAGCAAGTTTCTCGTCTTTCTTCTCGGATGGTCAATGTAGCAAAATTATCACGCACCGATCGAGCTTTCCACTGTTGCTCTTTCTAGATCTCTATTTGTTCTACTTGTACTTAGAATTTTCTTGTGATTGCACTTTTGTAATAGAAATTCTTTGTAGTAGAAAAGTAATAACAAGTTTTAGCTAAGTAAAGTTGTAGTTTTCTTTCCAAACGAAAATAAAATGATGACTTTGGTGGGGAACCACCTTCACCACCGACGAGAAGGTCGTGGTGCAGTCTGAGGTTGCAAAGTTGGGAACGATGCAAGACTCGTTGGTTGTGGAAGTTCGACCAACAAGTCTTTGAGGAGATGCTCTCCGATGGCTACTCAAGTCAAACTTAGAAAGAATCGCAAGGTGTGGCTGCCTAAACTGCGGTTCTCCCACCCGACGTTGTTGATACAATGGGAAATGAGTGGTGGTCGATGATGATGAGGCCAGCTCATGGACGTATCCACTCCAACTCTCAAAGGCCACGAGTCGGTGGACAACATTCTTAGCAAGGCGAAATTGCCTACTAAGACGAGAGTTGCAATGCAATCGCAGCAGAGTAAGCATGAATAACGCTGACCATAACATGAGAAACCAATTTGATGCTGATAGGTCTGCTGACAAAGGCTTGGAGAAGGCGCAACTCTGAAAGAACTGCATTTTGGGATGGGTTGGCCAAAAACATTGGTACTACACAACATTTTCACGGCAAACAATAGTGTCTGGGCGGAAAAGTTGGCTCCAGTAGCAACATCAACACAGGAATGCTCTAGCAAAGACATTCCAAAGTTAAAACCAAAGCAGTTTCTGGCTCCAGTGCTTATTTTCGCATGAATGAGCTAGCTGTCCCGTGCGTGGGACTAAAACTCATTTCCGCGTGGAGAATAGAGATGTCTCTCCTTGCAGCAGCTAAACTGTCAACTTTTCCACGCAGAAGGTGTGTTTTTTCACGTGCCTGAAGAAAATACAACTGTCAGAAAATCTTCTTTCAAAACAACTTTTTGTGATGAAGATGGCGTGCTTTTTTGCGTGTAGCTATCATTGATGCTGTTGTAAAAATGTCTTTTGAGAAAAAGATTGCTCCTTACCCTTTTTTGTGCGGAAGGCGGTGCTCTTTTTCGCACGGTAGACAAAGAGGATCTTGCTGTCATACAACCATTTTTTCGCGTGGAAGACGGTGCTCTTCTCCACACGGATGACAACATTGCTACTGCTTCAAACATAGTAGTTGTTGGGCCGTTTTTTCGCACGTATAGTAATTTTGTGCTGAAATGTCTCCTCAACAAGACCTTGTTTCTCTGAATGTTGGCTTACGGGAAGTGCTCAACCAGAAGCGTAAGGAAACTGAGGTTGCTTTATCAGCTACGACATCTAAAAAGCTTGTTGCTGCCACCAAGCCATCATAAACTATTGTCAAGGCAGTTGATGAACTCGTCATGCATTCGATCTTTGAAAGATTGCAAATAATTTCGCCAACAAGACATCACTCTCGAAGGCGAAGTCACTGTCACGATGAAGGTTTGCCTTTGGCTTACGTCAATGTAGTGGGGCAATCTTCTCGAAATACTGTCACGATGGAGGTTGTGCACCTTCGGAGTCTGAAGTTGATAGTGTTGACTCCAACCACACTATTTTGTCAACAACTCCATCTGTCGACAAATGCGCACTGAATTCTTACGCAATTGGAGACGATGGTGGAGGCGGTAGTAACCGTTTGGAAATACTGATCGACGGAATGGATAACACTATCTGGGAACTCCGAGCCATGATGCAGCAGATGGTGGCATTTCAGCAGGTTCCTGCACCAACACCTCCCGTCCATCCTGTACCAGAGGTAGAAGATAATCAAGATTTAGCAAGTACGCCCCCGAACACAACAACTACTGGGGGTGGGCCACATCCAATGATGCTGGTTATTCAACCAACTATTCCAGCACCAATTCCAGATGCCATTCGGAATCTAGAAGTCCTTGTTGAATCCCTTGCTAACACAGATAACTTTCAAAGGGCGGGTATATCCCGGCCATACCCAAGTGATGTGACGATGCAAAGTGCCCACCCAACTTCAAGCCACAGTCACTATTGTCATAAGATGGGTTGACTTCTCCTAGTCAACATACCTATTATTTTCGGTCGTAAACACTTCCCATTGCAAGGAAGGATGCCTTAATGACGATGATGTTTGTCGGAACCCTGCAAGGGACTGGCCTTTGAATGGTGGCCTTTGAATGGTTCTGGAGTCTGCCTAGTAGTTCCATCAAGACGTGGAATGACTTGGAGACATCTTTCTTGTCCCGTTTCTACAAAGGGAAAGTTGAGATCACCATGTCAACTTTGACCTTCACCACCTAGAAGGAGGGAGAGTCGGTGCTTGACTGCATTGAACACTTTCGACGCTTGACTCTTGGTTGTCCTTATGGCATCGTAGTCAACATGTTGTTAGATATATGCAGACACAACTTTTTGCCAGCTGTCATCTTCGGCTTAGGGGTTGCAGAAATTAAGAGTTGGCTAGTGCTTATCATAAGTGTCGAGATTGCTGAAAAGGCCACAGGTAACCTGGAGGTAACGGGTCTTAAAAAACCCAGCTCTGAAGAAAAGAGCAAGAGTCCCCAAAACAACTCCAATCGCAGCAATAAAGAAAATGAGGCTTTGGCTGTCAATGTCTCGGTCGCCACTCAACATAAGCAGAAGGGTACTAATACTTCGAGGCCACCTCGAGTGCACACATTCACTGGAGAGTATACTACGATTATCTTTCATGTCTTGATGAAAAGTAATAAGTTGAAGCATCCTGCATAATGTAACAGAGCAGCCTGCCCTCATTGCCATAATGTAACAAAGTAGGTACCAAACATAACATTCTCTCAGGAGGATATGTTATTGAAGAACAACATGCATGATATACCGTTGTACTATACTGGATACATTGGTGCTATCATGGTAGACCGAATGCACATCGATTTAGGTTCTTCACTGAGCATCATACCTAGGAGCTTGCTACAGGCCCTGGGGATTTCAATGCACATGCTATCCACAAACACTACCATTCTTGAATTCAATGCTAGAAGGAGTCACTCTTTGGGAAAGATCCGCCTCAGATGCCAGATAGACGTTTTACGCACAAAATACACTTGCTATGTGATAGATTTTGATGTATCCTACAATGTCCTACTCGGACGACCTTGGATATTTGAAAATCTTATTGTACCATCTACGCTCCACCAATGCTTCAAGTATGTGGACAAGCAAATGGTGGTTAAGATGTAGTTTACTGACATTGATCCGTTCAAAGGTGTTGAGGCTTACTTCTCAGATGCGGTGTTATACAAACAATACTATCTTGAGGAGGAGAGCGACAATGACGCCGATGATGAAAAAGAGCTCGATGAGCCAGAAGAAGGTCCTCTGATCATCTACCTTGAAGGATATGATGAAATTGCTTACCATCATAATTCTACAAAGTCTTTTGTCATAGACCTCGGTGGATTGGATCTCGATGGAGGGACCAATTCTAAGCCGATCATATTCGGATTAGCTGAATCTCGAAGGTAGCTACCTGAAGTCAGCTTTGAAGAGGAGACAAAAAAGATCCAATACTATCGCTACAGTCGAAAAGCCCATAATATCATATAAAAGATGGGCTACGACCTCAAAAGCAACAAGGACCTCAATTTTGGCAACTAATGAGGTCTACCCCTACGACCCTTTGTAACAAAAGGAAAATCCGATGACTACTACCACCTCACGATGGAGAATTAGATTATACACCTCCACAAACTCCTCAAAGTTTTGAGGTGGAAGAATTCAATTCACACTCCTTAGAGTCATCCACTTGGGATTCCGATGTTAGTGTAGGAGCAATTTTCAGAAGTTTGACTGTCAACATGACATCTATAGACCAAGCCGCCGAAGAAGATGACCATGCGTTGGAACTCTTTCAAGTAGACACTTGGGCACTAAAGATGGAGTTGCAGTGGGAATTATGGTTCGAGTAGCGAAAACTATCTACTAAAGAAGAAGAAGTTTAGGTCGACTTATGAGATGAGTCCTACTAAACAAATCTTCATCAGTAAGTCTTTCTGAAGAAGAAAGTCAATCTCGTATAGCGCTGATAAGGGAACATATAGATGAGTCTTCTATAGCGAAAACCATACTAAAGACGAAGTTGTTTAGGTCGACTTATTAGATGAGTCTTCTCCTAAACCAATCTTCATCAGTAAGTCTTTCTGAAGAAGAAAATCAATCTCGTATAGCGCTTATAAGGGAATATATAAATGTCTTCGCATGAAATTATAAAAACATGTCCGGTCTTGACCCTCAGATAGTATACACCGGCTAAACTTTCGTCCAAAAGCAAAACCAGTCAAACAACAACATAGAAGGTTTCTTCCAAATGTCATGGAGGCTATCGAAACTGAAGTCAAGAAGCTGATAGCAACCAACTTTCTTCGTTAAGAACAACATTCTGATTGGGTAGCAAATATTGTTCCAGTGTTGAAGAAAAACAAAAAGATCCGAGTCTGTATCAATTTTTGTGATCTGAACACTATCTGACCAAAAGATGAATTTTCTCTACCTATTACCGATGTGATGATCAATAATACATGTGGTTTCGAGAAATCTTTTATGGATGACATTTCTGGATACAACAAAATCAAAATGTATCTGGATGGTGAAAAGCATATCTCATTCCGAACATCGTTGGGGGGTATACTGCTATACGGTGATGCCTTTCGGATTGTAGAATGTCGATGCTACATACCAGTGAGCTATGAGTTAATTGTTTGTGAGCATTTACGCAAAACAATGGAGTGCTACGTCAACGATATCATTGTCAAAAGTCGCACAAGCAAGATCACCTTCAACATCTCTGAATGGTGTTTGAATTGATGCATGCTCGCTAACTCAAATGAACCCAACAAAGTATTTCCTGGAAGTCGTCAGTAGTAAATTTCATGGGTTTGTCATCACATCAAGAGGCATTCACCTTGACATGGACAAAGTTAAATCTATTCTTAACATGCGTTCGCCAAAGAATTTGAAGGAGCACCGAGGATTCCAAGTGTGATTATCCTATATCAAAAGATTCATATCGAATCTCTCTGATCGATGCCAATCGTTTACAAATCTTTTGAAGAAAGACGTCACATTCATCTGGAACTAGGAATGTCAGCAAGATTTTGAAAATATCAAGAAATATCTCACCAATCCTTAAGTATTGGTGGCTCCCATTACAAAAAAATCATTCTTATATGTCCTGGCTATGAATCACTCTTTGGGAGCGTTGTTAGCACAAAAGAGTGACGAAGGCCATGAATAAGCAATATACTATCATAGTTGCATGATGATTGGGGCTTAGCATAGATACAACCCTGTGGAGAAAGAATGTCTTGCTCTGGGAGAAGAAGACATGAGCTCCGCTAGAAGTCTCGTCAACCTCCTTGGTTCCGGATCGTCAACGGAGTAAAGGAGCCGCTGCAGTGCTCGATCACTACCGTCACACTTGTCCAGATCTTTCTTTCTTTACTTAGATTCTCTTGTATAGGGATTCTCTTGTACTCTTTGTCAATTCGTAATAAATAAGAGTTTTACACCCTCCATCCAAAACCTCTATTTTTGCGATGTCGACAAAAATGGCGACTCTGTTGGGGAAGAGCTTCTCTTCCAACAAGAAGCTGGTGTCTCAATCCGCGGTGACCAAGTTAGGTTTGACTCAGAGGAAGTTGGTCGTTCATTTCGATCAACAGGTGTTCGAAGATATGCTGGACAAGCCGAGATCTCCAATGAGGTCCGTATGGCCTTGCAAGACTTGCAGAACTCGGGACGTTAGTGCCACTGTGCCAAGCCCGAAGTTGGTATCCGATGCATTGTCAACCCACGCAGCAGTTGCACCAGCGATTGACCTGTACTCCACCGACAGGACGAGTCCCTTGCCGAGGCCAGCACAACCTCAAAAAGTTCGAAGGATGTGGATTGCTAAGGCTGCTGTGCTGAACCCCGAATCCTCTCCAGAAGTGCCGCCAACCTTTGCCGCAGGTGCACATAAGGTTGGAGCGCATCCTGTCTTCATCTCTGAAGCTGCGCTCGAGAAGAGCCGCGCCAAGTCCTATGATGCGCATGCAGCGCCGTCTAGGCCAGAAAATATGCGCTGATCACGGGCGCATGAAACCTCCTCAAATCAAGGCTGCTGCTAACAAGGGCTCGTGTATCCCTAACTTGGATTCCCTGTACTATGCGCCCAAGGACGCTGGCGCAAGAAAACCTAAAATACCCCGAGCCATGCGCGCTCGAGAGGTTGTGCCGTCATCTCTCCAAAAGCATGTGCCGTTGTCTGTGACACGCACTGCTAATGGAAGACTCTATAAGGAAGACCCAGGTGCTCATACACCGGAAGTGGGTCGACTTTTAGAGCCTTCTCGATCCCACTTGGATGTCGTAGTTGCACCTAAACCAAGTCGGAGAGCAAATATTGAGATGACAGACCCATGCGCCAAATCTACCTACCACCATGTAGTGGGTCCATCTCGCCTTAAGTCTTCCATCAATGATCCAGTTGCAGTTTTTGCGGAAGAACTGGGTCAGGGAGCAAATATACCACTCTCTCCTCCATGCGCAAAGCTCGTCCGAGCGCATGAAATGGGGGTAAAAGTGAAGCTTCCATCGTCTGATTTACGCAACGTGATTAGTTGCAAGCATAAGACGAGAGATGCGACCCTCGCATATGATGTGTCCTCTGGCAGACACACTTGTGCCAATATCATCATTAACTGTTGTTGCTCCAAAGCACCAGTTCCTCCATCCAGACAGACAACAGTTACAACCCGCGACGCCAACCTGACAACGTCTCCGAAAACCTATACATGACGAGGAGGAACTGCCCGTAG